>OU898278.1:163706366-163909469 GCA_918026665.1 Diabrotica balteata
ATATTACAGATTTCTATTAAGGTTTTCCGTGTTTGTGGAGGTAATCAAAGTAAAAGGTTGCTTAATATAATGATTTAATTTGTTGAGTGTCCAAAACTGGTTCCAGTACCCTACACAAAGTGGATAAAAATATATTAAACACACAAAAACTAAATTAAGAACCGAAAGGAAGGAGACCCCTTCGAAAATTTGATGTCAGAACAGCAACCAATGTCGAAACTTTTAAATGAAAAAGGCTCCAGTAGTAGGAAGGAATAGAATATCGACGAGATGTCAGGATAATTTATTTTCTAGATAAAACCTGATTCGGCACTTACAGGGTTGTCAGAGCTTTGCGCTTTCTAGATTATCTTGCAACGAACCATAATATATACTTGTATATAAAATGCTAATAACGTAAATTTTATAACTGTACTTTTCTATTTCAGGCATCTTCCTCATCGTCCTGGAAACACGGACCACAATCTTCAGACACGGCTGGTGCGCACAGAAAATCACATTATTCTAACAGATCTAACATGGGTAATTATATGGTTAAGGGTCTATCTCCATACTTGCATACTTTCTATTAAACTACAGCACTCTTTCTTTAAAAAATTGTTGCACCATATTGTTGCTACTATCTATCCAATATTGAAAAAATAAGATAAGTATTATTAGAATAATCATTCATTAATACTTCAGAGGAATGTTCCAAAGAAGACTTTGCTTGAATTTTTTTCTTTATCGATATTCAATAAATATCAATAAAACAGATCACTATCTGATCTGTTTTTCAGATTTTTAAAAAAGATGTTTAATGGATGTACTATTTCAAAAAAATTCGTTTGTTGGAGGAACCTGGCAATAATAATAAAAGCTAAACTTGGAAATAATTGTCGTGTTTCCAAAAACATGAAAATTCAGAAACGTGACAATGGAAACAAGTCATTAATAATAAACAATATTCAGTATATATTTATAAGTGGCATTTGGAAGCATTCATTAAGATAAATTCGAATAAACATTAAGCCATGAATCCGTTTGGAAAAGTCTTTAACACGGCTTCTCCCAATCTTTCAACCTCGGTTTTGCAACCTTTGGCCTATCTTTGGTAAAGCTAATTTTCTTTTCTAATATTTATTACAAAGATAACATTAGTATCAAAGCAAAATTAAATTAGTTCAGTTCCATAGAAAAAAATTGTACTTTAACATTGGATAGATAGTAGATTTTACAAACCTTTTGCAGTTTTGACATTCTGTTACCACGCTGATCCATTTTTTTTATTGGACAACTGAAATCAATATAGTCTGTCTGTTGATTCTTTGCACAAACGTCATGATTATACGAAAAAATTAAGTCAAATATGTGCCGTCGATGTATAAATTAGGAAATAGTAAAGGTTTTTAAAGTTTTTATTACTATATCGTCAGTATATCCTAGACAATAAAAGTCTTCTGTGGACAAAATTTTTGAGGAGATCATCTACCAAGGTTGCATTACTATCCTATTCTCCAGGATGCCCTTATCCATCTGGATATTACCGCAGGTGCTCCTCGACTACTCATAGCTCCTATCAAAGAGCTGGTAGTATATATCGTCAGTATATCCTAGACAATAAAAGTCTTCCATGGCTATCTCTTTGTCTTCCATTAACTTTGAGGTAAGCCTATTTAGATCATTCAATGAGTCCGTAGATTTACCAGGTTGGTATGCATATTGACGATTGCTTAGAGGATTATCTCTTAGCACTTCATCTTTGATGTACCTATCAAGAAGCCTTTCCAGCGGTTTTAATAGAAAAGAAGATAAGCTTATCGGTCTATATGACTTTGGTGTTAGGTCTGATACTTTACCTACCTTATTCAAGTATATCACTTTTTGGTTTGCCATATTTCCGGTACGACCCCCCATGCTAAACTGGCTTTGAGGAGCTTGCATAGGTGTGATATCAATACCTCTAATTCCATATGCAACAGTAATGGATATATACCATCGGTCCCTGGAGACTTATATAACCGAAACTTATTTACAGTCCATCTAATTCTGTTTGGTCTTGTGATTGCTGTGGCCATTTCCCAATCTGTAGACCTTGGTCTAATCAGCTTTGGTCTATGTTGGTTTGCCTATCTGCATCATCCAGAATTGTTGAGTCCGGAAGGTGCGTGTTTATCAGTTCTCTAAGACTTTCCTCTTTGTTTGGTGTCCGTAAATTTGCCATTAGCTTTAGAAAACCTACTTCTTTCTTTTATTATTATTACTGTCTTTGTTTTATTCTATTGTAAAGGGAAAAGTGGACTAATTTAGCGGTTTTAGGTTCTGCGAATAAAAGAAAATAGAGTGTTATAAAACATAATCGCGAATAATGTCGTACGTGTGTAAAGAATCAGCGGACAGTGTATATTATACTGATATACTTATATTATAATATTAAACAGGTGCAATTTTTTTAATCTTTTTAGGAATCATTGGTTAATATTGTTCTGTTTCTAATTATCTATCTGGTTCAGTATCCTGGGAATGGGTAGTGAAGGGTGTCCCAAAATTTACGCAAGATTTAAATTGAATAGAAAACACTCCTTTTTTTTTAATGTAATTTTTTTTATGAAATCATAAAGTACAGAGGATATGGTTATATATGGAATAGCACATAAGCCTCCATGGCTTTGCTGGCGCATACGCACTATTTTGTCAAAATTTTCCATGACCCTTTTGTATAAATGTGGCTGAATTTCATTGACGTAGCTTTGAATTTCCTCCTAATGCACGGGTGGTTTTGGGCTTTGTGGCATAGACCCCTGCCTTCAAATAACTCCCTAAAAATAAATCCAATGGTTTTAAATCACACGATTTAGGTAACCAATTGTGATCACCGAAACTAGAGAGTACACGACCAAGAAATGTCTCATGCAGTAATTGAATTATTTCATAGCATGTGGCACCGTCTTTTTAAAACCATATTTCGTCTATATCAATGCCATATAATTTAGGCAGACAAAAACTCTGTTATCATGTTGGGATATCGAGAACCAGTAACAGTCACTACTTGACCAGCCTTATTTTCAAAGAAGAATAATCCAATGATGTCTCCAGCCTAAACCACCAAACAGTAAAATGCTGTGGACGCGTTTTTTCACAGTCACATGTGGGTTCTCACTACCACAAATGCGGCAATTTTGGACGATCAACAAAGTCATGAAGGTGACAATAGGCTTCATCGCTAAGGATGATTTTGCTAAAAAAATCAGCATCCAATTGTTAATTTTAATAATACATTCAACGAACTCTCTTCGCTGTGCATGGTCATTAAGCTTCAATTCTTGTGTCAATTGATCTTTGTAACTATGGAAACATAGATCTTCATTGAGTATACGCTGTAGAGAGCTTCTTGAAGTTTGCAATAATTCTGAACTGATGTTCCTGGATTTTCACCCACACTCACACGCACTCCTTCCATATCGATATCTGAGCGACTTATTTTTGGACGAACATTGTGTCTAGCATCACAAATTGATCTAGTCTCCCCGAATTTTTCAATTATTCTCTTCACAGTGATGACGATGTTATATCAATCTTTCGGACATATTTTGTACCAAATTTTTGACATGTGGTGCCAAACGTTTATTATTTTTAAAATATTTTTCAACAATGAAAACGCGTTGTTCTATTGTGTAACGCTTAATTTTTCTAACCCTAAACTGTCAGCTGTCAAATTGTTTTTTAGTGCCAATACTTTACTGCACAAATGGCGGCAAATTCAAATCTTGCGTGAATTTTGGGACAGCCTACTAAGTTGTTGGGCAAATATTTCAATAATTTTCAATTTATTTTTTTATGAGAATGTTGTTTTTACTGCGTATTTTTAACAATTTTTTGACATGGTGATACGATGAGTATCGTTACACGAGTTTTCCTTCGCAATTTCAAGTCTCTTCTAGAGTGGTAAGTTTACAATCTTATCAGTACATGTGTGTCTCACATGTACTGATAAGATTTGACGGCATAGTTTCTAAAGTTGGTTTACATATTGTAGTATGGTTTTATATGTGATTCATGCTGGGTCATTAAAAATCTCCCATTGGCTTGAACACCATGAAACTATCTCGCGATATTCGTAACCTTAATTTACAAAGAGACTTTGTGAATCCATTCTCTTAGTATGAATAGTGTGACCAACTCCAATTCAGTCGAATTCGGGACAAGGCTAAAAAAATTACCTGAAATCCAGGACTTTTCATTGAAAATCGGGCCATTTATTTTTTTAAACAAGGACTGTAATACAATCACTTTATTGATTATTTAACATTTTTATGTTGACAATGATATTTTTGATGGGATTAAGCCATAATTAATGTTTTAATCAACCAACGATTTCGTAACTCCATTACAAGTACAAAAACATATCCTAGTGCTGATGCAAATTCCGACCACAACCCTGTAGTACCAAATATTCGAACAAGAATTAAAGTAATAAAAAAATGCAAAGCGAAGAACAAACCTAATATGGAACTACTAAAAGATGTACAGATTAAAGATAAAACCACTGTAAAACTAAATGAAAAACTCTCAGAAATAGACCGAACCCAAATAAATATCCAAAATATAAATACAACTTGGCAACAAATAAAATCCATCCTCGTCAATTCTGCAAGGGAAGAAATTCCAAATACACGATTAATGGCAAAAAAAGACTGGATGACACCAGCTATTCTAAAGATGATAGACGAAAGGAGGAAATACAAAAATAAGAACACAAGCGATTACAAACGATTAAATACAGAAATACGAAGGAAAATAAAAGAATCAAAAGAGAAATGGCTCGAAGAAAAATGTAAAGAAATAGAAGAATTAGAACATAGACATGATTACTTTAATGTACAAGAAGGTGAAAGAATTTTCATTCATCCGCAAAAAACAACATTGCCCACTGGTAAATAACAACGGAGAGTTAATTCATAACACCAAAGATAAAATAGAAGAATGGGAAAAATGTATACAACAGCTGTTCGAGATGAAAGAATAGATATTACAATAAATAATGTTACTGAAAGCCCACCAATTCTAAAAGTCGAAGTGAAATATGCCATTAAACAATTAAAGACCAACAAAAGCCCTGGATCTGATGAAGTTTATCCTGAAATACTTAAATTGATCGAAAGTAATAACATTGATTTGTTAGTAATTTTGTTTAATACAATCTACGATAGTGGGGAAATACCAGAGGAATGGTTAGAATCTATTTTTATTCCCATTTCAAAACAAGCTAACTCCAGGCGCTGCGCAGATTTTAGATTAATAAGTCTTATGAGCCAAGTGCTTAAAATTCTATTAAAAATACTTCACAATAGGGTATACAAAAGGTGTGAAAAAAGAAGTTGGATACGATCAATTTGGATACAGAGCCGGAATGGGGACCAGAGAGGCCTTGTTTTCATTACAAGTACTGCTGCAGAAGTGTTACGACCAACAAAAGGATGTCTTTCTATGTTTTGTAGACTTTGAAAAGGCATTTGATCGCGTAAACCATAATAAAATGTTAAATTCCTTGCAGAGCATCAACTTGGATAGTAAAGATCTCCGATTAATTAAGAACTTATATTGGAGGCAGAGTGCCAAGATTAGGATCGACGATCATACATCTAGAAATATTAGTATAAATAAAGGAGTAAGGCAAGGATGCATACTATCCCCTATGCTGTTCAATCTTTACTCGGAACTACTATTCAAGCAAGCCTTGGAAAACCTTTCCACGGGAATAAAAATTAATGGAGAACAATATCTAGCATAAGATATGCAGATGACACTGTCCTACTGGCTGATACAGACACAAACCTACAGAGGGTTATAGACCACCTTAAGGATGCTTGTCGAGAGTTTGGAATGAAGATTAACGAAAAAAAAACAAAAGTAATGGTGATCCAAAGAAAAACAGAATATCCCCTTACCTATAAAAATAAATGGGAATATTTTAGAACAGGTAAACCAATACAAATACCTTGGCTGTTGGATTAATTGCAAGCTGGACCCAGAACAAGAAATTAAAGCGAGAATTGCTCAAGCTAGGGATAGTTTCTTTAAGATGCGCGTTCTATTCTGCGATACACATATAAATATTAAATTGAGATTAAAACTTGTAAAATGTTTTATCTGGTCTGTTCTTCTCTACGGAGTCGAAACGTGGACTTTAAAAATAAAGAGCCTGAATAGAATCGAGGCATTTGAAATGTGGGTGTACCGTAGAATTTTAAAAATTCCTTGGACAGCACGAAAAACAAATGAAGAAGTACTAGCTAGACTCAATTTAGAAAAAGAACTATTGAGAACAGTCAAAAGAAGAAAAACCAGTTATTTAGAGCATTTGTTGCGCAACGAGAAATACTACATCCCTCAGTGGATAATAAAAGGCAAAATAGAAGGAAAGCGAGGAATTGGAAGAAAAAAATTGTCCTGGTTACGTAATATCAGAAACTGGACAGGACTTGGATTTGAGGAACTCTTAAGAGCAGCTGAAGATAGACAAACGTTTGCCACGATAACGCTAACCTCCATTGATGGAGACGGCACTTGAAGAAGAAGAAGCCATAATTGGTTATAATAATTATATTTTTCCACTTGGGAAATCGTTTCTCAACATACAAACATTACAAGCGATTTCCGAAGTGGAAATTAAAACGTCAATAAATTTACTTTAACCTGTAATTGTGGCTTATTCCCATTTAAATAGTATTTACCTTAAAATGCCACAAGAAAATAGCTTTAGAACAAGAGTATGCCACAAGAAACAGCAATTTTTGTAATCAATGAAAAAACGCGCTCGACGTTTTGTGAATAATGTTAGCCGCACAATAGAAGAATATAGCGCGAATGAAATCAAGACGTTTGTTTACCTACTTAGAATGGTTGACAAAGCCGAAAAAAAGCATTTATCAGCAATCATTACATCGTTGAATGCTGCATACCTCGGTCGGCATGATTGATGTGTATACAATACATGAGTTGTTATCGTTTTTGATAATCTTTTCAGAAGAAGATAATTAAAATACAGAAACGAAAAAAAGTGCACAGTTTGAGTTTTCCTATAAAATAATACCATGATAAAATACATGCGTTTTGGATGTGGTATTAGTATTGCATTCAAGAAATTTTCGACTTTTTTCGACCCAAAAATTCAATTTTATGTGAATTCTTAGAAGAATAACGTATTTTAAAATTTCAAAATAGAATTTTACCAAAAAGTTAAAAATTCGGATGTCCCGGAAACCTTGTTCGGGACACGACTTCGTAATTCGGGCCATGTCCCGGATTTTTCGGACCAGTTGGTCACACTAAGTATGAACTATTGATTGACGCAAAACTCAGTTTTATTTTTAGTGATATACATTAGAATATCCAAAAATTGAATATTTATTTTCTGAATGGGCCTTAAATATTAAAAAAGACTTTAAACAAATTGAAATATCAAATAATTATAAAAGGTGCGCTGATCAATAACAAAGTTATTTTAGTAACGAAGAATTTTGGTTAAGAAGTAGGTAGATGTATGTGATTGCTCGATATTTGAAACTATAACTTTTATGAAGGGACACGTTTAAGTTTAACCAATTTTAGCAGGATATTTAATGGTTTATTATCCCTGATTGTAAACTAATTTTCTTTTTTTTTTTCTGTTTCTATATGCGTTGTTAAAAATCGTCTAAGTAATTTCACCAATGGCTTTTACGATTTTCAGTTAAATACCGATATCGATAATGACTTGGATGAAGTATCTTTATGTACCATAGATCATTTAAGTTCAGATCAAAGATACATCCCGACAAGTACTATCGAATCTTTCTCCCAAATTAGCAATATGAATGGATTAGGCCACACGGGTAAAATCCAGATGAATATTGTTACCGGAGACGCGAAACCTCTTAAAAAACGTGTTATTAAACCTTCTAATAGTCCATGGTGTTCACCGGTACTATTAGTTAAGAAAAATAACAGAGAGTATCGCTTTTGTTTCGACGGTAGAGCTCTCAATGAGGTAACTAAACGAGACTAGTAACCTTTGCCTAATATTGATAGGATTCTTGCTTTACTGAAGGGTACCAAATTTATAAGTTCCGTTGACTTGAGAAAAGCTTCCTGCCAAATTCCTTTAGATCCCTCTTCGAGAGAAAACCAGCTTTTATTGTCATCGGGAGACGTTCCTTTCAATTTACTGTCATGCCTTTTTTCTTATGCAATTCGGCTTAAACCGATAATTTCTAAGAACATATTAAAAATAAGTTAAAAGAGGCTAATTTAACTATCAATATTGATATTTCAACCGTCCTATTTCCCTTTTGTCACAGCTATATAAAACCTTCACAAGAATAATAAACAACCGACTAACCTATAAACTTGATAACTACCAACCAGTGGAACAGGCCGGATTCAGGAAAGGATACAGCACAATCGACCATCTATCTACATGCGCTTAAAATCTTAATTGAGAAAACCAATGAATGTAACCTTCCGCTGTACTTAGCATTCGTAGATTATGAAAAGGCTTTCGACAGCATTGAACACTGGGCGGTTGAAGAAGCTCTGGTCAATAGTAGAATAGATTCAAGATACCGACAATTGATACATGATATTTACCAAAACGCAACATGACGTAATTCTGGACGACAAATTAATAACGGACATTATAAAAGTTAAACGAGAAGTCCGACAAGGCGATATAATTTCACCTAAACTGTTTACCTTAACCATCGAAGACATTATAAAATCAACAGATTGGGAAAACAGAGGAATATGCATTAACGGAAAATACCTTAATCACCTTAGATATGCGGATGATATACTCCTGATCTCCTCGGAACGACAAGAACTGGAATTAATGCTGAATGAACTTCATGAAAAATCACTGCACAAAGGCTAAAAATTAACTTCAACAAAACAAAAGTAATGACAAACACGGAAGACCAAGAGGCAATAAAAATACAATCAGAAAAAATAGAACAGGTAAATGCTAGGACAAACAATCAGAGCTAACAGAGAAAATCAAACAGCCGAAATATCGAGACGAGTAAGAATGGGATGGGTAGCGTTCGGCAAACTTTCTTACGTTCTAAAAAATCAAACAATCCCTCTATACTTACGAAGCAAGGTATATAACTCCTGTATAATACGGTGATCACCTACGGAGCACAGACATGGACATTTACACAGGCAATTTGGATAGGATAAGGAAGGCACAAAGAGCGATGGAGAGACAAATGTTGGGTGTATCACTTAAAGATAGAAAACGTAACCAGTGGATCAGAACCAGAACAAAGACAGTAGACGCGATAGAACAAGCAGCAAAACAGAAATGGAAATGGGCTGGACACAATGAACGTCTCCAAGACAGACGATGGAACAATGCCATCGGAAAGTGGCGTCCATGCAATGCAAAGAGATCAAGAGGCAGACCACAGATGAGGTGGAAAGATGACATCAGAAAACAAGGAGGTCCCACATGGCAGAGAACAGCTCAAAATAGGGAAAGATGGAGAGAACTGGGGAGACCTATATCCAACAATGGAAGGATAGAGAATAGGTTAAAAAAAATTGATAAGTGTGAATTGTTCAAATCTGAATTCAGATTTCTGGGTTATATTGTCGAAGATAATCTCGTTAAGAACTGATCCGGAAAAATCATCCGTGATGATTAATTTATCCCTGTCCAAAAACTTTTACGGAAGCTAAAAGATTTATTGGAATGTGTTCCTGGTATAGGAGATTTATAAATAATTTCTCGATCCTTGTCTCTCTTATAAAAGTGACCTATTAAAATGTAAAAAGAAGAAACAGTCAGTAGACTGGACTAAATCCGCTGAAGACTCCTTCATTTTATTTATGGAAACTCGTAGCTCTGCAACTGTCCTTACTCAACCTGATTTTTCTAAATCTTTTATAATCCAATATGACGCTAGCAATACTGGATTAGGAGGTGTCTTAACACAAATCGTCAATGGTTAAGTGTTCTTAAAAACCACCAAATGGACGAAGAAGTTGAACCGAAACTGGAAGAAGGTTCACTCGTATGGTATACGGATAGATCTGAGATAGATGAAAAGGCAGGAGTGGGAGTAACTGGGCCCAATCTCAGGCTATCCAAATCAATTAAAAACGCCTATCTATCTGTCAGGCAGAAATACATGCTATAGATATAGGTGCCAAGAAGGTCTCGACCAAGAAAACTCATAGGGCAAGTCTTTATTTTATCAGACAGTTGTATTTATACTTGTGAGTCACAGTTGTCGGAACGCAAGAAAGTAACTTTGATATGAGTGCCAGGTAACAATTCAATTGCTGGAAATGAAAAAGCTTTTTTAATCGCAGTAATATGTCATACAGCATTTTTAATCAGGGATAATAATCTAAATAACAGTTTTATTCGTAGACTTAACTTTCTAACACTCTAATTTTTCACTCTTCACTCCACTTTTAGCAATACTTTAGTAATGATCCAATATTTAGTGTTTGTTTTATTTCTTAACAGATGGCAGCAGTGAGCATACCTCTGATGGCGAAACAACGACTCAAGATGGCACAATTAAAGCTCTCGTTATTCCAGAAAAGGCGAGTTCCTTTAGTATACATCTGGAAGATTGTGTAAGGATGAATGTTCATACTGCTTTGGAAAATTCGGTCTGTTTGACACCCCATGCCATATCGCTCAAATGAAAAGTGTAGATAGACAGAATAAAATATTAGCAAGTAAGTATTTTTAATTGGTTTTTAAATAGAGTATATAACGTAACAGTGTAATGTTGAAACCTATTCAAATATGTACATATTAAATCAATTACAATTCGCTTCAGTCAGTAGTGCAATGACGGGCATTGAAATATAGAAAAACCGTTAGGCTTAAGACGTTGCTTTTGAAGCTGCGATAAACGAGAAGAGCGGTGATACTAGGGAAGCAAAGTCTTGATGGCATTTGTTTATATTATGTAAATATATATACGTGTACTCTTTTAAATTTTTATTCCGAGCTTTCGGACATGGTTATGTCCTTCATCAGGGAGCTACAAATGTGATGAATAGTTTGTTACAAGTTTGTATAATTAATTAAAAATTCGCTACTTACAAACTTAATGAGGTTGGATCATCAATGATTTTCTACAATTTCGATAAAACTTATCACAGTCTGTCATATTTTTACATAAAACTTATTCCTATATTTAAAAATTTTTAAAAATTGCTTTACAATCACAAACACTTATTATACACACATTTCTGACATTTTTATTCTTAATTTTATTATATCGTCATTAGTTTTTTCTCAAGACAATTCAGTGGTTTTTATTATTAGATATTAGTACAACAAATTATAGGCCTATCATTAAATGTATTGTGGCAATATAAATTATTTTATATTTATTAATATCATAAAGAAGTGAAACTTTAACTTGTCAATGTTTCAACACAAAATTTATTAAATTAACCTAAAGAAATAAGGTCATAATTCTAAAAATATTACAATTGAATATGATATTGTTTTTTATGACCCAGTATCTGTGTGTATACAAAAATTACTAAATTTAAAAACAATTAAAAAAAAGAAAAACTTTTATTTAATTTATTAAAAGTCAATTGATAAATTACTGTTTGTGTTATTGTTGCATTTATTAGTAGTAACAAATAGGAGAACAATTCATTTAGATGACCATATCCGTTCTATGATTCATTGCATTGGTATTTTGGCAAATGTAGGCCATTTCAAGAAAAAGTCTTTTGGTGATGTTACTTTCCTGTTCTACTACTTTGATGTTATTGTAATCTATCCGATGCCCATTTTTATATGCATGTTCACCCAATGCACTTCTTTCTGGATGTAATCTATTATCAGACTTGTGCGATGTAATGCGGTTTTAAGGCATCTTGATGTTTGACCGTATTATACTTGTTCACATGATCCGCACGGTATACAATAAACAACATCCGTTAAAGATAAGAGTGAGGATTGGTCTTTAAGTTTGGAAAAAAACTTTGTTAACTGTTAGTACCGTTTTATATGCAATTTTGATATTATTAAGTGATTCTAAAGTGTAAATTATGTTGTATTAGATATTATTAATTTCTACTTATTCTTCTTTGCCTTCAAGCATCAATATTGGCTTAATTCCAGTTCGATCAAAATAATCTCAGTTGTATCAAATGTTTGGTGTATTTGATGTTAGCTAAATGTATATTTGAAATCTGTAGATTTAATATTTAACTTTAATAGCGTTAACCTAAAAAAATATAAATTATTTTAGCTGAGACACATTTAACACGAGATTCCTGTCTGTGCGATGCTTGTTACCGACATGTTGATCGAAAATCAAATACACCTTCTTACATGAATAAATCTCTCAAACGGAATTCATTGGTTGCACCTGGCCCTAGACAGAATCACTGCCACGTTTTAGGATGTAATAGAGAATCATCGAATATATTGCGAAGAAAATGGATTATAAAGATGAGGAAAAGTATTTGCCAAGTGGTAAGTTAAAATACTTCAAAAAAACCTTCAGTTTTCTTTAAGTTTGCGTTTTTTTAGATAAATATCGATCTGGACAATCCAGGACTGCACTCTATCCCCATTTGTGACCAACACTACGCAGCCTTGGAACATCTCATGATTTGCGCGATGTGCAAAAGAAGATTGGCCAGAAACCATGTCCAATATTTGGGTCCAGAGACAACTGAATTAAATAGAGTTCTTAACGAAAACGGAATACCTCTCAAGTTGAATGATAAACCTGTAGTGTTGTGCAAACTGTGTAAATGTTTTGCTACAATTATCCTGAAAAATCCAAGTGAAAGGCTTGAGACAAGCGTTAATTTCCTTAACGAGTACAAAAAGCGGTAAGTAAAATTGAATAGATCCTTTTAGTATGTGTATTAATTGGCAGTTATCGACATTGAATATATATTGTTTTTATTTTACTTTTAAATATCAGTCACAATCAAAAAGTTTAAATGTTAAGGCAAACCGATATATAGCAGTAACTAAGTGTTTAAGAAACACTTCCTTATTTATCACTGTATTAAACGCTATAAACTTAAATTCCCATTAAAACTTTTTTGCAGGTAATTTTATGTAGTTTTAATAATCGTTTTTTATTCACAAGGCGGTGTCGCTATAGAGCAAAAATCATTTTGCAAAATTCTAAAGCATTATAGAGTAATAGAAATATCTTTATTCACAGGTATCGGTTGACAACAAATAATTCAAATCGAGCAGAAAGACGTTTGAGATTTAATTTCAATGCAGTGCTCCTGCCATCCGCTTATAGTATTTCGACCTTATTAAGCTCGTCAGAGCGACTTATGAAGAAGCCTATACAGTACGTTAAGTTTTGGATTATATATTGCAAACTACATAAAGCGCTAAAATCGGCAACATTTCCTCGGTACGAAGTAAATTCTCCAATACCTTCCGACACCTAAACTCCTAAACAGAAAACCATTTAGTAACACATAACAACGCAAGCAATATGCAACTCCATCCGTCGATTTTTGTTTTCCTTGCGTATACCCGGTTTATTTCGTATAGCATAAACTCGATAAAAGATACACTGACCTTTATAAGGCGGTGCATTTGTATCGGTTTTTAATAATCTAAACAATTTTTTGTGGTTGAATTAAAAATAAACGAACATTTCTTTAAAAAGATAAAACAAAAAATATATTCTTATTGAAAATAAAAAATAATTTCTAAAAAAATAAATAATTCTTTAGGCCCTACAGAAATGATTCAAATATTTGACTTTCTAAGGCTGAACAGTATCCCAACCTGTGATAAAAACTTAAACTGACAGGATGTAAGAGTTTCTGCTGTAACAGAATTGGTGACTTCTCTTATTCGGTTTTTTAATTCATCCAAATTTTGAGCTCTAACCTCAGGATGATCGTAGATGATGCTTTTTAAATGTCCCCAAAAAAAGAAGTCCGTAGGAGTAAGATCTGGAGATCGCGCAGGCCACTTAATATCGCCTATTCCATTGATAACTCGATTCGGGAAAGTATTGTTTAAGTACTCCCTAATTATTCGAGCGTTGTGAACTGAACAGCCGTCTTGATGGAACCAAACATTTTCCAGATTTACATCAGGAATATTGAGAATAGCGGGAAGAACATGATTTTGTAACAAATCGAGGAATACTCTACTATTTAAGTTGCCCTTCTTCTGTGCACACACCCATCACACACTTATGTAACACTTCTGTGCTGGTTTTCCCGCACCCAATACCTCGTAATGGAAGGATTGTCTCTCCATACTAACGAAACTGAAGATTCATCAGTAAATAAATTGTTTTTAATAGAATTGGGTTCATCATTAGCCTTCATTATTATAGTTTCACAAAACTCCATTCTTCGAAAGTAGTCGTCTGGATAAAGCTGCGTTTTAGAATATTTAAAATTCTTATAACCGTGCTTTTTTCATACTTTCGTTTTTCTGCAATTATTGAGGCAATAACAACTCTCAATTTTTAACAATATTATGAACTGACTACGCAAGAAATTGGTCTCCCTCAAAAAAAAACAAAAATAAATAATCTACACACTGTTGTCCAGAATTGCCACCATAAAACCATTTTATTATTTGAACCTTTTCTGCGGGCGTATAAACAGACATGTTTACAAAAATACATTAAAAATCTACGCTTTTATTGCTTTGAACTACCACTGTATAATGACAAATTATTGAGCAACGGGGCAACAGAGGTTCTTGGAAAAGTCGAAGGCTCGCAGTGTTGCCATTTATAGTGTGTATATCTAATTTAAAATTTAATGTACTCTATTAAAGCTTCTGCTTAAGTCGCTTTGAGGAGACCTAATAAGGTCGTTGAAATTAAATCTCAAACGTATTTAGCAATATGTGGAGCAATTTTAGAATTTCCATGTCGGTTTATTCATCGTCTGTTTACTTTGTAAATCTTAGAATAGAAGGCACAGATTTAGGTGAGAATCTGAATTTTGCTTTTAAACAAGTATAAGTCTTTGGATTTTTAGTTTTTGCCTTACAAAATTCGTTATTTATTACATCTTTGTTAATAAGTTGATGTGATGTTAAAGTTTTTAACAGATTATAATGCATGGCATCGTAAAACTCCCAATTTGGGGATTGTTGACCCAGACACGATGTCTCTGAATGGGTTCTAGATGACAAGTAAATATTTAATATATGAATATTTTTTTTACTGTAAAATTTAATAAGATAACATCTGTCAACTTCATTTGTCAATATTAATTTAATTACAGACTTCTCCATTTCAATGACATTGTACCAATGGATGAATCAGAAGCTGAGGAACCAATTATCGTACCCAGCAGAGCAGAAAGGATAGAAAATCTGAAGAGAAAGAAAAAACTGGTTAAAAATCCAGCTGCTCTAGATCGTACGGATGTAGAAGATCAAGAAGAACCTTCCGCGAGAGAAGAAAGGGTACCTTCAACTGACACAAACAGTCAGTCGAGGTCAGAATCGCCGAGCGATGATTACAACGGAATCGATTACAATACGCTTATACCCGCCATCGCGATGGAAATCGGAAGTGACACGGAAGGGAAGAGAGATGGAAAATCGCCTAATATGATTAAAAAGTTAACCGATATGGTAAGTATGATCAAATTGTTCGAATTCTAGACATGTCATTTTATGTCATTTTTCAAAATCTATACATGTTGTTACAAAACGCCACAGCCTAAAAGTAAACTAGACTGAATTTGTGGGTCGAATGCGTTCTAATTTATAGCCGATTCCAAGTAGCATCGTCAGATTATTTGGAGCGAAGTTTTGGAACTAAGTTTGATTGAGCAGGAAAATAGGTCATCTGATTGGTCCGGTGTTGCATCTGGTATAAAAATGCGAAGAAAATACATGTGTAAAATTCTCTCTTTTTATCGGCTACAATGTTAATCCCAGACCGTGTATATACCTATATATTATTGTCCTTACTTACATTGAATGCTGTAATAGTATTTAGGGAGAAAATATGTATGAATTTTCTCCCTACTCCCTAGAAATAATACGCACAAGAAAATGTTGACATCTTTATTTTTCAACATAATCCCTTCTTAGCTCAACACACGTTTTCCTAAAAATTTGCTTTTACTGTGTCAAACCATTCATTTATAGCACACCTCATTTCATCACTGGTTAACAAATGTTTCCCCCTAGGACTTCTTTGAGTTATGGGAACAGCCTGCAGTCACTCAGGACCAAATCTGGAGAATACAGGGGTGCTTCAATTTCAAAATCTGTATCAGGAATGGCAGATATTGCAACCAAGACTTGTGTGCCGATGCGTTGTCCTGATGGAAACACGTTAACGTTTCGCACGCAATTTTGGAATTAGTTGCGCATAGTAGTAGTCTGTCATATCAGCTCCTTACTCTTAGTAATAATCAATATTGTTGGCCAACGCCTCAGCTCTGAACTTGCGGGATGGGAGTGAACCCCCATGTTTTCAATGCTTTCTCCGAACTTTTGTGTCTGGATCATAATGGTGTACCCATGTTTCGTTCATTGTCACGTACGGACTAATAAAGTTGTTATTCCCGCCAAAAGTGTCCAAAAGCCCTTGGCGAATGCTGATCAGCTGAAGACAAAAACTCGGTGAACATACGTATAGAAATATAAAACCATCATAGTATAAATATTTTGAACTACATGCAATGAAAAGCCTGGTTTCTTCCCAATTTGACGCAAAGAGACCCTTCAATTTAGAATTGTATCGTGGACTTTTTTGGCATTTTCTTTAGTTGTAATGGAGGGACTTCCACCATGTTTATTGTCACGGATTTACCTTCCATATTTAAACTCGCGTTTTAGATTAAATATTTTTTCAGCAAATATTTAATCAGGCACTTTGACTTTTTCGCGTCCATTTTAACGCTGACCTCGGCTGATGTGCTTGCGAGCTCTGATGTCACTGATGCAAGCGGGCACTTGGTCAACTGGACTGGTCAACATAATATGCATTTAGCTTGATATTAAGTATAATTTTAAGTTCTACCTGAAGTGGAACTAGGTTAGGGGTGCAAATACTTATCAACAATATCGTATTAACGCAACTTTCAACTTGCAGCATCGAGAAGGCGTAGAAATAGTAAAAATCGTAAAGACCGAAAAATCCAAAGCCGGCGAAGCGAGCACTAGCAAACTTGGGTTCAATTCCTCGGTCTCAGTTCGACAACTATTTCCAGGGGAAGATGACCTTTCTTTAACAGGCAACATAGAATTTAATAACGTCAAGGAGAAAACTCCAGATGGGTGGGAGAAGTGCAGTTCCGTTATTCAGTATGATGAGGAAACGAAAAGACTATGGCAAGAATTGCAGAAACCATATGGCAACCAAAGCAGCTTTTTGAGGCATCTCATTCTTTTAGAGAAGTACTTTAGGTAAGCTAAATTTCTCACTTTATTATAGTTTTAGAAATTTCAGTGTTAGTTTAGTAAACTTACACAAATAAAGAGAGTTATTGGTATTTTCTTTACTTACTTTTATTTTTATTTATTTACAGAAATGGTGATCTGGTACTATCACCTAAAGCTAGTCACCATTCAATCAATTATAGTGAATCTGTGCATAATAGATTAAGAGCTTACGACAACATACCTACCAGTGCTGGTAATATTCAACCTTTAAGTATGCTTCCTTTCAATAAAATGTCCAGCAAAAGCAGTAGTATTATATCCAGCGGAGTTATTCCACCAGGTAAGCAAACAAACAGTAAGAAATAGGTTATGCAACCAAACTAATGTTTATTTATTATTGAGAGTATAACGTCAAATGACCTCTATAAGTATAGTTTATCGTATTAATGTTTACGACTAATATGCAGTATAACTACAGAACTAAGTAAAACTCAGTAAAGAAATGTCGCAATAAAATTGTTTCTTTCCGCAGTACTTCGGCCCTGTTAGCTCATGTCTGTTCAACATACATTTTGTTACTTTCCCAGTAAGAGTTATGTTGTGTTGTTGAATCCATACCGGTGTGACATTGTTATGTTTCGCCAGTATATCAAGTTCTTCTCCTCATTCTCACATTAACCTAGAATATATCTTAACATAAGAGCCGTCATGTCAATTTCTCTTTCACAATGCAAGATTGCGTAAATCTTTGCCCCCTAATATATTCCGCACATGTTGCTTGTTGATCTTCGTTAAGAAAATCCGATACCAACTAACAGTTCTCAACTTTTTTTAGTCGCGACACCCTTTTATGTCTAAAAATATTTCGAGGCACACCATCCCTTGAAGCGAAGGTAAGGAACCTCATTTCCACGAATTGGGGAGAACAACTTAGATGAACTCGACTCGAATGGATCTCGTGAACATTTGCATCTTCTCCATCTCTGCTAGTTGTGACTGAATCAGTTGATTCAGATGCTTCAGTAGTGACTTCACTACATTTCCTATTCAAAAACCCAGATTTCAGCCAATTTTCCATTATTCTGGAATGAAAAAAATGTCCCAAATAAAACGCGTCACCCACTTTGAGAACCTCTGAACTAGGCAATTCGCTTAGGAGTTCCTCGCCCTTTCTGGCCCTGGATTATATGTTAGGATAAGCGTCGAACCCAAAGAGAGACCATAAAAAAAAACTGTAGAATTTTATGACCAATTAGGCATTTGAATTAATATTGTGTGATTCACTAAGCAGTGTTGTCAATTTATGCATTATTTCTTCCTAACCCTCATATACCAGTAACGCCTCCTATAGACCGACGTTAGTCTGGCGGCTTGTTAGTCCTATACTACAGTATTTAAAGCACCAAAGCGAAACGTGTCGAGTATCTTCTTCTTCAGGTGCAAATCCACTAATGGATGTTAGCGATCACATTTTCCATTAATTCTCTATTTCTTGCAATATGTATCAGAGATTCTATGTCGTTAATCCCTGTCCATTGCCTTATGTTTCTGAGCCAGGACATTTTCTTGCGTCCCATTCCTCTCTTGCCTTCAATTTTACCCTCGATTATAAGTTGGAGGAACTGGTATTTTTCATTTCGCATGATGTGACCTAGATACGCCGTTTTCCTTTTCTTGATGGTTTCGAAAAGTTGGCGTTCTTGGTTTATTATTTTGAGGACATCTATATTTGTGATTTTCGCTGTCCACGGTATTTTTAGGATACGGCGATAGAGCCACATTTCGAAAGCTTCTAATCGTTTATATCCCTCGTTTTGAGTGTCCAGCCCTCTACGCCATATAGCAGCACTGACCACACGTAGCACTTAGTAAACCTTAGTCTCAGTTGAAGATCGAACTCTGAACAAGTCAGTACTTTCTTGAATTTTACGAAAGCTTGTCGATGCTTGCTCAATGCGACATTTTACTTCCCTGTCCGATGCCCAGTCTTCAAAAAGCCACGATCCCAGGTATTTAAATTTACTCACTCTTTCAATGGATTTAGTATTCAGTGTTATGGTGGAGTTTTCAAGTGCATCCAAGTTTCTGGAGATGATCATGAATTTGGTTTTTTTGGTATTAATCTCTAATCACATTCGTTTACTGTATTCTCCGATAATAGTGACAAGTTTTTGAAGATCGACTATGTTGTCACAAATTAAGACACCATCATCAGCATATCGTATGTTGTTGATCAATACTCCATTCACTTTGATTCCTATCTTTGCATCCTCCAAAGACTCTTGAAATATGGCTTCCGAATAAATGTTAAATAAAAGAGGTGAAAGCACACATCCCTGTCGAACGCCCCTTAGATGTATGGGTTTGGATATAGAATTGTCTATTTTTAACTGCCGTTTGATGCCAGTACAAGTTTTCAATGCTCTTATGTCTTTTTGGTCTATATCAACTTTCTTGAGGATCTGCATTAACTTGTGGTGTTGGACACGATCAAACGCATTTTGGTAATCTAAAAAGCATAGGAACACATCCTTCTTCTGATCGTAACAATTTTGGACCAGCACCTGTGTTGCTACTATTGCTTCTCGTGTTCCTAAACCTTGCCTAAACCCGAACTGGGAGTCACTGATGTCCCATTCACATTTTTTGTATAATCTTTGATGTAGTATTTTTAAGAATACCTTTAAAGTGTGACTCATCAGGCTAATGAGTCTGTGATCCTCACATCTTTTTGCATTGACTTTCTTGGGCAGGGGAATAAAGGTAGAGCGTAACCACTGCTGAAGATAGCCGCCAGTTTCATAAATTAAGTTAAATATTTTGTGTAGTGCTGAAATTCCCCTTTCATCCAGTAATTTGAGTATTTCTGACGGGATTTCATCTGGTCCAGGTGCCTTATTGTTTTTTGAATTTAATATTGCCTTTTCTATCTTCTCTTTGGTGATTGAAGGGCCAGTCAGCTGGTCGTCTGTATAAACTTCACTCATGGGTCTTTCGTCATGGAATAGCTCCTGGATATAATTTTCTCATATATCAATTTTCTCCTTTTCACCCAGCACTATCTGGTTATCCTGATTAACTATGGTAGTTGGTCTTCGTTTTCTGTATATTCCAGCAGTCTCCTTAAGCTTTTTATGTAAATTACGGTCGTCGTGCTGTCGTTGTAAATGTTCTAGATCGATAAATTGTTGCTTAAGCCATTCATTTTTTGCTATTCTTATTTTTGCTTTTATTTGCCTGTTAATGTTTTCATACATATTGCTGTCATCTTGGTTATTCTTGTGTCTTCGTCGTTCTTCCATTAGTAATAGTATTTCTTCTGTCATCCATTTTTGCCTCTTGTTATTTCGTTTGTACCCTAAGTTGTTTTTCATGATGTCTGTTACAGCACTTGTAATCGTATTCCATGTTGATGTTAGATCTTCGGCAATGTTTGTCGTCAATATTTGAATTTGTGCTTTTATTTCATTACTTATTTCTGCTTGTATCATTGGGTCTTTCAGTTTGTGTCGAGTATACGAAGGAAATATGTTCATAGATGACCGGAATTTGGAAGTCAGTCAGCTTATACCTGCAGGAAAGGGATGGAACCTTTAGATAGTATCACTAGTGGATTATCTGACCCAAATGCACGCGTGTATCTAGAAAAGTCTTGGCTTAAGCTCAATTGTAATGTAAATGTTTAGATAAACTTATCAAAATATGTTCCCTCTCTTCTCTCACTATTTTCTCCCTCTGTCTCTCTATCTCTAAATTGTTTTAATACGAAAACAGTAACACTTAATATTCTCCGTAAGAAGGGAAGTTGAAATTGTTTCTTAAATAAGATTAATACTGAGATAAACATGTTTTGTATTTTTGTTTTAGCGTTGAACAGCTCAGTTTTCACTATCTCCTCCATCCAGAACCCGAACAATCCCAAACCAGTGGGCAGTACCGCGATGTCAGTAACCAGTGTACCAATTAATCATGCGAAAAGTACACCTTTAACTATATCTCAGCTCAACAGCCCACCTCTACTTCCATCCACGGCAACACTACAACCGATCAGACCGAAGATGGGAGCCCCGCCTGGCTTGATTTCCTTGCATCCCGGAACTTCTCGGCCGATAGCGCCTTTAGTCAAAGTACCTCAGCCTCAGAAAATTAAGTTCCCTATCACCAAGAATTGGAGACCTAATCTGATACCAATTGATCCTACCAAGAAGCAAGGAAGAAAGACTGGTTTGGTTCAGGTTAGTAGATTGTTTGAGATTAATTAATTAATTTGGTTTTATTAACAAAATGTCAACAATGGCACTTTGACTGCTAGATTCATTAATAATTATTTAATTTTGCAGGTAATTTCTTGTGGTAAACCGTACCACATAACCCTCGAAGACTACAAGAAGATGTGCGCCATTAAACGAAGTTTCGAGATGAAGCAACAGCGTCTTCAAGAAGCCCAACCGAAATCGATATTTGTCACCCATAATTCCGTTCTTAAGTCAATTACCCCTAGAAAGGGATTAGTTATATCTAAAACAGCGACTGTCACCGCTCCGCCCAAGCTGGAACCTCCTGAGCTAGTTCCAGAAGGTGAGAATATTCTAGACAAACTTGACAAACAGGTGGAAAAATTAGAATCTAAGTTAAACGAGAAATCTTATATTCCTAGAATCCCGAAATCGTTGACTGTCATACCGCAGACAGTGACCAAGAAGACTTCGAGGCCTTCGAGTCCCGTGTTACTCATCACACCCAAGAATAGCAGTGGCAAGTCATGATCGCATTCAATGACAATTGTTCAAAGTGCCTATTAGATATTTGGTGAGTTGGTAGAAATTTGGAAGTACTGTATTACCAAGTATAAAAATTATATTAATAAGCCATGATAATCGATATTCATTTTTGATAATTATCTTGGAACTGTTGATTTTTATTCAAATTTTAATATGGTTGCCAGTTTGTAAACAACTGCACGATTCGACTATTCTAGTGATTCCTTGTAATATTTAAAATGCATTTCAACTTTGTTCTTTATCGAAAAGACTGAATGTAAGTAAATAGTTGTGTTTGATATAACTTTAATATAGTTTAAATGAAAAATATATAAGTATATTATTAGCAAAGAAACTGAAAGTGCTCAAAATACTTTCAAGAATATGAGTGCATCTTTAAGATTTCACGAAGTAATTTGAGGAGAAGCTATATTTTTATTAGCAACTTTATTTAAATACTTTTGTTCATAAAGTGATTAATAGGAAACAAGCATCAAATACAAATGATATGAATAAAGCGTACGGAAGCAAAAGAAATATTAATATTGTCAAAATTTCAAAATTAAAAGTTGTTTTTGTAGGTAATGTGTAGAAGCGGAACTTTCTATGAAAATATTCAAAAACGTAAATTAAAACAAAAGTGGATCCTAAATATGACGTCATTAACATAGCTCTACCAAGAAAGTTATCGTCATATTTGATATGTTTCTTTATCAAGTACCATTTTCGTTGCGAAGTTGGTTATCATCGGAACTGCTCAAATTTCTGAGTCAGAATATATGTCTTCTTCCGATACTTTGTCCGTATGATGCTGTATATTTCACCATTTATTGCATTTCCCCTGCTTTTCTCTTTATTTCTAATCCACCAGGAAAATGCAATTCCTGTAGTTGGCTGTACACTGTATACCATAAATCACAAAAGTTTTATTTCAAAATCCTTTATTATGCCGAAGAGGATATTTTTAATTATATACCTTTTATAAAGCATTAAAAAAACTTTTTTTTATTTCTACTTACTTTTTTTTTCAAATTTTTCAGATACTTTCAGTGGTAAATCCCCTCAAAGATTGATTACAATGCTTCATCTTAATTGGTGTCTTTACTAATCCGCATTAACTTCATCGTTTGAATGTTAAGTTATAATTGCTCAGTCATCAATCTCACCAGGTACTTTAAATTGACATAATTATTACGGTATTGTCTGCCCGACGAATATTGTTGACTCTGAAAGGTCACTGAAAATCCACTGTTTTATTTTCTAAAGCATTTTTCATAATTTTTTCCAAGTATACATTAAATAGTAACATTATACATAACTTGCCTTACTGCTTTTGTTTTTTAACTTGTAAGTTGAAATCTTAACTCCAACACGTATAAATTTGATATTTATCACGCTGGTGAATTTTTATTTAAAAAGGTTTCAATGAGTTGAGTATGGCGAACATTGTCAAAAGCATTGTTAAAATCTATAAAGAAAGCTTCAAAGTATTTTCAGTGTGTGGCACGAGGCTTTTTGTTCGGTAGTCGATGCATTTGTCGCTCATAATCGATTATATTTCTTTTTGCATTTGCTGAGCTTTTTGTAACGATTTGTACTGGTTTTTATCTGTATTTTTGCGGTTTCTGTCTTCAGTTAGATCCAGATTTTTTATCAACGCTTCTCTTTTTCTTTATAGGTGTTAACGTTATTTATTTGCATGTGTTTTTTATTTTTCAAACACAATTCTACTTTATTTTCCTTTCTGACATGTCCACACGAAGGCTCGTGTTTAGGTTAGGTTTGAGTTGATATCCCTTTGTTTTTTTTTTTATTTTATGCTACTTAGAGTGGTCGCTATATATTTATGGACGAAAATGACTTTATTGCTTTTCAAAATATTCTTTATCGAAATCATTCGAAATACACTTAATTGCTATACACTTTATTGATACACTTTTTGCATGGGTTTGAACCAATCTTTGAAGCACTCTTTCCACATAGATGTAGGTAACTCCAAAACATGGGTTTTGAACGCTTCAACCAATTTATTTTTGATGTGCTGGAATAAAACGAAGTCATTGGGTGCCAAATCAGGACTGTACGGCGGATGACTCGTTAATTCGATGTTTTGATGGATGATTTTGAAAGATGATTCGTCATTTCTTATTCTTTTTCCGAATTTCCCTAGCAACTTCTAGCAAGCAAATGGTTGTATACCATTCAGAATTGACAGGCTTACGTTCTTGTAACGGCACTGTAGCTACATGTCCATTTATATCAAATAAACAAGGGACCATTCGATTCGATGTGCTTTTTTCACCAACAACTTTTGTTGGATTTTGTTCATCTTTGGCTCTAAATAGTTTTGCACTACTACATTTATACCACTCTCTTACTTCTTCGTCTTCTCAGATTTTTCTTTGATGTTTTGTCTGCTCTGGGTGTCAACTCGTACATTGGCAGTTTTATTCCAATATAGATTAGATATAATTCTCATGTAACGACTCTCAGTATGTTTGCTTTTTAATATATCTACAAGCTATTAATGTTGAACCTTATAAAATACCTTTTTAAAGTATACAAAACATAAGTAGATGTCCTTATTCATGTCCATGCATCTTTAGGCCAGTACATTCAAGCCGAACAAAGCATCTCTTGTACCCATACTATTTCTATAGCCAAATTGTGTGTCAATAATTTCATATTCATGAATTTTAACAATTCTGCTGTGTATTATTTTCAAAAATGTTTTAAATGTGTGACTTTAAGTTTGTTACACTTGAATTTTTAGGAATTGCTACAAAGATTGATTGCAGCTATTGTCTGGATATTGTGGCAGTGTGATACATTAGAAAAAATAATTAAATCATTACATCAAAAACATCTTTGTCGATGAGTTTTAATAATTCGAAACAGTTGCTGGATGTTGGATGCAGTAGCGCACGTAGAATTTTCCTCTGGGGGGAGGGGGGTTTTGGTTGGGCACCGAAATTTTTTTATGCTACCTCCACCATTTTAAGTACTTAAAATTTGTGAATAACAGTGTCGGAAGAGGGTTCTGGGGGGTCTAACCGCCAAACCCCCCCCCTGGGTACGCCACTGGTTGGATGTAATTGATCCAGTGGCACAATCTTTCTTTCACATTAGTAATAATATCCCCTTTATCATTTTTAAGAATATTCGTCCCTGTGTTTTTTCTAGAATCTGCAATTTCTTTGATTTTTTGCCTTTTCCTTGGATCTGTCGTAGAGCCACCTCTCTTTTGCTTCTCGAATTTTCTCTCTGATGTTTCTTTGAATTTCTTTGTATTTATTCAGGTTTTTCGCTTTATGTTTTCTTCGTTCTTCCATAAGTTCAAGAATTTCTACTGTCATCTAAGGTTTTCTTTTTCTCCAAGTAGTTTGAGTGTTTCTTTTCCAACTAACACAAGGGCATGATGTTGAATTTTTCCCCATTTCCCCATTTTGGTCAAAAGTTTCCGCATTATTATTTTTGTTTATTTAATTTTCTTCAAGTTTTCGTTTATTTAAAGTTTCATTTCCATATTTCCATATATATCGTCTTCTTTGAGCTGCCTTGTATCCATGGTTTTCTTGAAGCTAGGGTACTTTACATTCTTTACTTCACTCTTACCGACAAAACAACCGGGTCGTGATCGGAGGATATGGCAGCTATTGGATAAGTTTTGGATGATATTATAGAGTTTCTATATTTTCTGTTGACGATAATATAATTTATATGATTTCTTACTATTTTGTTTGTCAGCTGGTGACTTCCACGTGTATAAGTGTGTAGTTTGAACAAGGTATGTGCAATTATGAATTTCTCGTTGATCAGAAATAAAAATCAACCAACCTATTGCCACGTTCATTCCTCTTTTCGAGTCCATATCTCCCCACACAATTCTCCACTTATTGTGGGCCCACTTTAGTGTTTAAATCGCCTATTATATTATTTATATCATGGCCTTTAGTTAGCTTTAAGACATCGCCAATTTGTTCACAGAAAGCATCTATGGTTTCTTCATCTTTGTCAGCAGTGGGTGCATGTACTGGATTGTAATTATTTTACGTTTTAAATTTACGAGTTGAGAGACAGCATCAATACTCGATCAAGGTAGCTAACAATGTTACAAACATCTATCTGTAAATTATGTTAAACGAAAATAATGTATCTGTATCTTTACTACACAGTAGATAGTTTCTTTGTAGTTCTAAATAAAAATTTTAATATTTTAAAGGTCACACTTTACCTTTCAAATATAAATATTACTAAATGTTGGTAAATGTTTAAAAAACGGTGCTCTAAATGGAACTGATTGACACTTTAAAAGAATTTAAAAGTTTTTATATTTTTGGAGTACTTCCTAATTTCGCCCATCACCATTACCCTATACAAATTTCAGAATACTTTTAAGTTTAAAATTTCATTTTATAGAATGTTGGTATAATATGAAATATTTACTTCGTGAAAAACCTAATTAAGTACTTGTTAAAATATTGACAGTTGAAATAATATTTTTTTAAACACAAAAAATAAAAAAAACAAAAATGTAAATATTATTGACTTGTACATATTATTATGATTACATGTAGTCGATAAGTATGTCTTAAATTACTGAATGTTACAGTATATGGAGTTCTTCTTGGTACAGTTCACATCAAAAGATATTAAAATACTCGTATTTGATATCATGGTTTGAGTTTTTTAATGTATACTTTTTGCTTGTGGCTCTATAGTATGTTAAATCTGATGTAGTTTTCTCCTTTATCTTCTCTACTACAGAAGGTAATATGATATTATCTTTGATCATATTTCGTCGCGCATTATATGTATAAAAGGGTTTCTGTTCAAATATCTTTCTCTACACAAAATTAGTCATTCTGCGAATTACATACACTTGGCTGTACTATTGCTTTGTAAATAGATATAGCTATACAGAATTGGAAGTCCAAGATATGAACAGGCGGTAGATACATCTGTTGATTGTTCTATATCCACAGCCTTTTATAGACTAAGAGCTGATAGACATTTTTTAAAGTAAAGGAAACTTTTCGTTCTAAAAATACAGCTTGGTTGACTCGTGAAGACTATAATGGCTGGTCCGTCCCTTGAATGAGTTGATGTGTCCGCGTACTTTCTTTTTAATTTCGTCGTCAAGTCTGTGGTAGTTTCCATGTTTTCCCCTTTTATCACTTGGGGCGATCCCTGTTTTCTTCATACTACTGACTAAATATTACAGCGAATTGTAAATATTATAGCTTTTCTTTCCCTCCTTTTCTTTCTCTGTCTGAACAAATTTTTGATCTGATAAAATTGTCTGGCCTATTTATTTCCTATTTTATTGAATTCTAAATTGAAAGACGTTAAAATTTTAGATACTACTTGAACTTGTCTAGCAGCTCTTGTCTGTCGAAGTAATCTGGTCGAAAAGAAGCTGTTGTTGTATGGGCTCTTTCGTAAATGAAGTATTTACTTCAATTTAGCAGCACATGAATAAATTCAATATTAAGTTTTATATGTCCCTTGTATTACTGGTTTTTTGTTAAATATTTCCTAATTTTCTTTCGCACATTGATTCTTGAAGTTGTTGCGGAGAAACGTGACCTATAACCTATAATATTTTTGATTTAACTGTTACTTTAATATGGAAATAAACTTTTCATATAGTCGAAATTTTGAGTTTGGGCATGTTGAGTTATCAAATAATCCTGTAGGAATGTACTAGTCCTAGTGCTACTGCTAAATTGCGATTCTGTGTTATCTATCGGCATGAAATAATATGTAGGGACCTTAAAAAGAACAATAGTAAACATATATAAATATTTTTAATACGAATTGATTTGTAAATGTTGTCATATATCATAATCTTGTTCATATATCTTATTTTACCCGAATGTTGAAGGTATAACATGTGACTTTTATAAAACATTTCTAATTTTTTTACAATATCAACCGATTTTCGTCAAATATTAAATGATTACCATATTATAGTTTTATTTTACTGTAAAACTGTTGTTTTATTAGCCTCCCCCTATTTAATTTTCAGTTCTAATTTAGTTGATTGACAATAAATCCATATGTAATGACCATCATTGCATTAGTATGAGTAAATTTGAGGTTATATTGTATATATGGTGTAAATAAAATGATATCGTCGTAAACTTATCCATTGAATTCTATTATAGAACCAAGTTTTATATAAATAATTCTCTACTGCCCTGTACATATTGTACTTGCTGTTTGCACTTCAGTATTTCGACTATGTGTGTGATACTACGCTACTTTCCTTTCCAGTGAAGCTTCATGGCTTGTTAGATGAGAACACTTGACGTTTGATAGATGGCAGATGAAAGCTTAGATGTTACAGGTGTAATGAAATTTGACAGCTCAACGATCCGACATTTTTAAAAGCGGTCATGGTATTATAACGTCCGAGGGTAGTGGTGGCAGTGCTCCAAATGACTCTTATTAATTTTTATAGCAGAATTTCTCTTTGTATTGTGCAACATCATTTCTCAAAATGTCATCTTCACTTCATCACCAACAGATGGCGCTACAGTCCTTTGTTAGCCTTGGTCTATCTTAAAAAATCTTCTGTGAAGTGCCTGTCTTCTCCATCCCCCTGTTCAAATCTTTCTTCGCATAGTCCTAACACCTGAGCTTAGCTCATCCTCTTCTCCGATTTGTTTAATATAGGTATTTCTGCAAAAATTACTATGCAAACTAAATCGATTGTTTTCGCAGTCTACCAGTAACTCTATAGACTGACCAATATAATATTTGATAATTTAACACAAAGAACGAACAACATCTCCCGTATGTCTGCTATTTTTAGTATATGTTGAAAGTAGATCAATTTTGAAAGGTTACCATATTAAATATTTTGTTTAAACTGGAGATTTTTAACGAATAAATTTCAGGCAACTAATGTTTCTATAGTATAATCCAGTGTTTTGATGTTTAGCAAAACCTAGAACTAGACTTTTAGTTCATTCTCTATTAGCTTCTATTGCAATTAGACATAGTGAAGGCACAGTTAACTTAGCTCGTGATTTTTTGGGTGGAAATCTTATTTATTTGGTTGAATGAAGTATTAAACTAATAAAATCAATTAAACCGATGTGAACCAGTCGGCCTTGTAGACATATCAATCTGTACATTCGGTAATCAGAAATATCACGTATTTAACTTTGTAATTTATATAAACTATTAAAGCAATACTTTATTTTATTATAAGAAACATCATGTTGAACAAGTGTGTAGATTCTCAATAAAGTATTTTCTTTTTATATAATTTGGACTTGTATTTCATACTTTTCTTGTTTTGTCTTAAATTTGGTCACAAGCTTCTTTATTTAAAATTGTTTATAATTATTAAGTATATTATTGCCATATAAATATTTATTGTGCTTTTATGTTTTTTTATATTTCCAACACAAATAACTTTTTTCTTTGTAATGTTGCAATGTCGGAATTTTTGCTGGTCTGGAATTGTTTATTTGTGGCGCTTTGTATGCTACTGTGGCAGATATTCATCAGTGAGTGAAAGAAAGCGGGGACCATTGCTGTATGATCTGTGATAATGTCTTCTACAGTTGCATATCAAACGTCGGGAACAAACAGTTCCATACAACTGACTTTAAAAGCCCACCCTGCTTGATAACTATTTTCTTGGTGTAGAATATGTATTAGAATTATCCTGAATTACATATGCAAACCAATGTTATTTTAAGCACCGACGTTAGTATAAAATAGCAGTAGGTATTTATTTTTCATTCGTCATGTAGTAAGGAAATTTTCGGGAACATAGATCGACACCTGGGATGAATCTAAAATGAAAGGTTGCCGGTATTGGGCGAACATATACTCATAGTCCAGTCGTCAGAGAGTTGACCCCTAAAAATCATACGAACAAGCTGAATATTGCAAAGAATATTAATTTTGTGAGCCCAAAAAGGATGCAAACAAGTTTGCTACTTTTACCCCCGAGCTTCCCCTAAAACCCCGCTCGCAGGGGGGTAAAAACACAAAAAAGTCAATTTACCAAGAATTTGTACACCGTAGAAAAAAATGTTTCAAATAAAACATGTAGCTGAGATAATTTTAAACAAAAATGTTTATAGGCATTTTTTGTGTAGAATGAACCGTTCTCTTAGAAACAAGGCTTGAAGCGACCGTCGATTGTGCATGTCAGTTACTTGCGCGAAATCAATTTTAAATAAAATTTGTATCAGCTTGACGGTAAAAATGTTGATCCAAATGTCCTATCGACAAAAATTAAGATGCGTTTTAAAGGCAAAGAGTGCAGCTTTCGTATGCAGTTTTTGTATTTTGCCGAGAATAAACTTAGTTTTTATAAAGGTGTTAAACCTCTACTGCATGAATTATGTTTTAGATATGAAAAAACAGTTTTTGCAAAATTTAAGGTTTTGTTGTTATAAAGAAGTATATTTACCAAAGAATTTACAACAATTTTCTATTAACTTTGAAAATTAAGGCATTCATTTTCAAAGTTCATTTATTCGAGCATTCAACCTCATATCAATTAATTTTCTATTAAGAAAATAAAAAATAAGCCAATAAGCAATAGGAAGCCACATTCCTATGCAATAAACATAAAATGTACAAAAATAGACAGGTCCAAATATGGCTTCTTATGCACTTAAACTACACTCACCGGCAAAACTAACGGAACACCTTAAAAATGGGACATGTTAGATGTCTTGAATTTCCTAAACCTGTTGTTCGATTTTAGTGATTTTTTTAGTGTTATAATTATATTATTTAAGAATATTGATGTAATAATATTGTTGCTAGACAGGTCAGTGTCATTTTATACCGGGTGTAACAATCATACTGCGTTTTTTCCTTAAAGTTCGGAACACCCTGTGGAATATTCTAGCTTATACAAAATATTGAAATTAAAACTCAATTATAGCCTCAGGCTTTTTTAACATTTTCTTTTTTCATTTATTTGCTTTTGTTTGATAATAAAAGAGTTAGGTACTTTAACAACTAGCCATGTTTTTCATCAATAAATGCTCATTTTCTGCTTAGTTTCACCGGCATATTTAAAGGAACAACCATAAAATCTGAGTATTTTCTCACTAGTCTATATATTGTTAATATTGTTTAGATAATATCATTGTGAAGTATTTTGAATTTATATTACAATGTTAGTACAATATGAAACCTGTTTAAGAAGAAATAAACAACAAATATGTCAGACTCAAACATTATACGGATTTTAAACACATTAACTTTATTGTACAGTTTGAACTTAAATTGGTTTTTTTATGCATTTTTTTTGGCATTAATAGCGTGTGTTTCCCCCACGAGCCCTTACAGCTGCAGTTATTCGTCTTCTCATACTTCTGATAACGCTATCTATCAGTTGTTGAGGCAGTTTCTCCCATTCCTCAATCAAAGCAATTCTGACTTCCTCTCTGTTTTGAATAGCAGGTATCCGTGCCCAAAGTTTTCTGCCTAGTATATCCCACACATGCTCTATCGGGTTCAGGTCTGGCGAACAAGCTGGCCAATTCATCGTGGCCTTGGAGAATATCTCTGATATACCTATCTGCTGTTAATGCCCCATCAACAATCACCACTAACTCCGTTCTTGCTCCCAAACATATACCGCCCCACACCATAATGGAACCTCCACCAAAAAGTACAGTCGTAGTAAAATTGAAAATGGCATTTTTGTTTTCCTTGTCGTCGATACAATCTTTTCCTACCGTCGATATAATTTACACAGAAACGGCTCTCGTCCGTAAAGAGAATTTGACTCCAGTGGTTATCATTGTCGCTGGAGTCTGGGAGCTTTTATTGGCACATATGAATTGAGACCGGCTTCTTTAAGTCTCCTTCCTACTGTGCGCTCACTTTTGCCGTTTGACGTCTACTACGTAATGTTTGCAACGTTATAAATCGATCATCTACAACCGTGGTTAAATGTTTTCTACCTTTGTCACCTTCTTCTTACATACTCCCCGGTTTGTCTCCAACGACTTACACAACGATGGATGGTTGATGGTGATTTACCAAATATTCCAGCAACTTCCCTGTAAGTTCGACCATTTTCGACCATTGTTACGGCCCTAGCAATATCAGTCGGTATTAAATCACCCATTTTTACTTACTCTTTGCAATAAGAACACCACTGATTAGAACAAGTCAAAAGAAAAATCACATCCAACAAACTCAAACAAATTGACTTATCAATTAAATACAAGTTTGTACTTGTTATCAACAGACAGAACGACTGTAAAATGGAAAACACAATACAAATAAACAAATTAATTTGACATTTTAATATTTAAGACTTTCTTGTAACAAGGAGCATTCAAAGCAATGTAGATATAGTCTATAAAATACAGATATAAAGAAATATTGCATTAATAATTCGTTGCTTTAAATTTGCCGGTGTGTGTATTAAATTGTTAACTTCTCATAGCCTACTTTAGGCTTTTTTATTAAACTGAGCAGAAAATGAGGATTCATTGATGAAAAACATGGCTAGTTGTTAACGTACCTAACTTTTTTATTATCAAACACAAGCAAATGAATCAAAAAAGAAAATATTCAGAAAGCCTGAGGCTATAATTGAGTTTTAATTTCAAATGAGAATATTCCACAGGGTTTTCCTAACTTTAAGGAAAAAACACAGCATGATTTTTACACCCGGTATAAAATGACACTGACCTGTCTAGCAACAATATTACTACATCGATATTCTTAAATAATATAACTATAACATACTAAAAAAATCACCAAAATCGGACAACAGGTTTAGGAAATTCGAGACATCTAACATGTCTCATTTTTAGGGTGTTCCGTTAATTTTGCCGGTGAGTGTAGTTATTTTTTTTTAGGAGTGAAATTCTACGAAACAATTTCTACCTTTGTTTAAACATAAAAATACGTTACATTTAGTACATCTAACAAAAGATCTAAATTTATAGTCATTATAGCACAACAATCTTGTATCGTTCCACTGGAGAAAGTGGCCATGGCCTCTATACGTACTTCATTGCTTGGATAATCTTGACGCAAAGTAGCCGCTTTTTGGATTTAGGAATTTCTACTTCAGTTATGGAACTGCTTGGTGAATTAACATTTGATAATGGTCGACCCCTTTACTTTGGCAAACTATTCTTACTCATACTGCATAAATTCTCTGCAATATATTGTTTGCAAGTCAAATAATGGCATATAATTTACACTCTTTTAGAGCCACAGCATCCATGCATTCGCAATGTACCGGGTGGTCCAATAAGCCGATGTCTCGGCTATATATCGGAAAGTATTCATGTTATAACTTTAGGAGAAAAAATTCCTTAGTAAAAGTGGCCAAGAGAAATTGCTGGAAATAACTTTCAAGATTCTGGATTAACCGCTAGGGGGCGTAACCTGCGAAGAAAATTTTGAAAACCAGTTTTTTTGGGAAATATGTCCAATTATACCAAGTGTTAAATAAGTAAACTATACTACGTTCCACGTTTAGAAAATAACATTGCGAAGATAGGACCATGTATTTCTTATGGACGATAGCAACGCGGCGTTGCCACGACACACACACACAAGCACAATTTAGGGTTGTATAATTTGTATTTTCGTTTCCACAAACATGAATTAAATTAATGTTTTTTAACGTAATTGACCAAAAGTGTCCATTGGAAACAAGAGATGAAAAGTAGGGAAAATTATTTTAATTAGATAAATAGTATTTACAAAAGATAATTTTATTTTATCTTATTTTAATTATAGTAACGACAGTTTATTTCTTTTTCGGTGAGAATACGATATGCCATGAATCATATAAATCAGTAGAAAATATTGACCGCTTGGAATGCGTATATCTAATTACTAATTGCAACTTAAAATAATACGATGTGCGTATGTCAGCTATTTTATGTCGTCTCTGACTACATAATGATAATAAGGCTTTTATTTAGTAGTTATTCTGACTTTACAGTTAAATATTAATTGAAAATGAAAATTCAAAAATTAAGCAAAGGGAATATCTTGGACATCCGTGCAAAAGAGAGTGTCTGAGAGTTTTGGCAACACTGATCTCCATAAGCGTAATGTTATTTTCTTAACGTGAAACAAAGAATAGAAAGAGGCATAAATTCTGCACAAAGTTGTTCAAATACTTTTTTTTATTTTTTCAAATAAAGGGTGGGGGGAGTGGGAAAGTATTTGTGGATAAATACCTATAACTTTGGTTTGGATCAACCGATTTTAACAAAATTAGTGTCATTAGAAAGAGTATGGATGAAATAATTTCCATCTACTATAAAATAATTGCATTTAGTTTTAATTGTCGTAGGTAGAGGGTACTTTCGAATAGAAAAAATTAAAATTTGTTTTTCTTTAAAATTTTTAATGGAAACATCCATTTATTGTAAATTATAATGGAACTGGATTAAATTCGTAACAAAATGGCGCAAACCGCATGTTAATAGCTTTTATTGAACTCGAGATATGAATAAAAACGCATAAACATAAGTAAGTATAGTATTGACACACCCTGTATTATAAAATAAATTAAAAAATAAGTCAGTAGGTACTTTCAAAATTTTTTATAGTAGAAAACTCTTAATGTCGATACCTATTTTGACCATTGTTATTTCATATGATTAAAAATTGTTTTTTTCGAAACTAAGTAGCCTACGACAATGAATTTGACAGGGAGTTCATATTGTTTATTTATTAACAGCAGTCAAAATATTGTTAAGAAGTGTTATATGTATTATAATTCGAATTGAAAATTGCATTTTTTTCAATAGATATTAATATTGAAATTGTATATCAAATTGTGTGATATGATTGGAGTTTATTTCGAATATCACCAAAATGGCGCTATTGCCTCACGTATATATTCTGTAAGATATCCTGGCAGGAGATATTGTGGCAAAGAAGTAGACATTTCGGACTACTTATAAGTGGATTCTGTTGAATTAAAGCAAGAACATTGATTGAATTATGTTCGGTCATAACTCTACTACGTCGTTTAAAACAAGGACGAGAAAAACTACCAGTTTCTCTTAATCTTTTTGCTTTTCTTTCAAATACTTCTTTGCCATAATGTCTCCTGTCAGGATATCTTACAAAATATATACGTGAGGCAATAGCGGCATTTTGGTGACATTCGAAATGAACTCCAATCATATCATACAATTTGATATACTCATCACGAATTATTTGTACTGATAATTAATTACTAATATTACCAATATTAACATCTATTGAAAAAAGTGCAATCTTTAATTCGAATTATAATGTAGCACTTCTTAACAAGGTTTTGACTGCTGTCAATAAATAAACAATATGAACTCCCCGTCAAATTCATTGTCGTAGCCTACTTAGTTTCGAAAAAACTGTTTTTTACAAAATAGGTATCAACATTAAGATTCTTCTGCTATAAAAATTTGAAAATACCTACTGACTTATTTTTTAATGTAATTTATAATACAGGGTGTGTCAATACTATACTTACTTATGTTTATGCGTTTTTATTCATATCTCGAGTTCAATAAAAGCTATTAACATGCGGTTTGCGCCATTTGTTACGAATTTAATCCAGTTCCATTATAGTTTACAATAAATGGATGTTTCCATTAAAAATTTCGAAAAAAAAACAAATTTTAATTTTTTCTATTCGAAAGTACCCTCTATCTACGACAATTAAAACTAAATGCAATTATTTTATAGTAGATGTAAATTATTTCATCCATACTCTTTCTAATGACACTAATTTTGTTAAAATCGGTTGATCCAAACCAAAGTTATAGGTATTTATCCACAAATACTTTCCCACTCTCCCCCACCCTTTATTTGAAAAAATAAAAAAAAAGTACTTGAACAACTTTGTGCAGAATTTATGCCTCTTTCTAGTTTACTTATTTAACACTTGGTATAATTGGACATAATTCCCAAAAAATTGGTTTTCAAAATTTTCTTCGCAAGTTACGCCCCCTAGCGGTTAATCCAGAATCTTGAAAGTTATTTCCAGCGATTTCTCTTGGCCACTTTTACTAAGGAATTTTTTCTCCTAAAGTTATAACTTGAATACTTTCCGATATATAGCCGAGACATCGGCTTATTGGACCACCCGGTACATGTCCAACAGGTGAAAAAATATTTTCTTGTACCATTTTTTTGAGTAACTGAATCCTATAGAGCCCTAGGATGTAATCCAATAGATCAACTTCTCCCATATGCTTGGTATAAACATCTATTGATTTAGGACAAGGAATTTCACGATGTTCTTTGGCTTCTCGAAAATAGCGCTCTCTGTAGGAGCAGTAGAAGCATTAGGAGAACTACCTACGTATGTTGAGAGCATGGTAACTAGTTTGTTGTCATACCAACAAACACAAGAGATTTCTACTCCATCTATAACAGCAGTTTACTCGACCATAGTACCTCTACCATGTTTTTTTAACTCTTTTGGTGTAGGCATTTATTTTATTAGGTATGACTTGTTCATCAATAGAGAGATACTCTTCTTTAGAAACTAATAATAATTGTTTACGTATGTTCTCTACGAGAGGTCTTATTTTAAAAAGTTTATCGTGACCGGGTAAACCAGCTCGTATAAACTTGTTGTCAATCTTTAAAATCTATGACATGAAATTTCAATTTTGAGTTGTAGTAACAAATATGAGACTTTTGAAATTTAATCAAAAATGCAGAATTTAATGTTTTACATTACAAACGATCACATCTCACAGGAAATGTATTTAAGAAGACGATTTTGTGTGTAGTTTAGTGCAGAAGTTTTGTTCTTTTGAAAAACGTACTAGTATAATTAAAAAAAAAATTAAAATGTTTTAGATCGTTTTAGACCTAAGAGACTCATTCTACACAAAAAATGCTTATAAACATTTTTGGTTTAAAATTATCTCAGCTACATTTTTTATCTGAAGCATTTTTTGCTACGGGGTACAGATTGTAAATCGATTTTTTGCGTTTTTACCCCCCTGCGAAGGGGGTTTTAGCGCGAAGCCCGGGGTAAAAGTCTTAAACTTTTTTGCATTTTCATTGGGGTCCCAAAATTGACAAAATTTAGCTTGTTCGTATGATTTTTAGTGGTTCAGTGGCATTTTCGTCTCTGACGATTAGAGATCAGTTAGAAATTTTCAACAATTTCAATTTTTGATAGCAGCCAGTCGGAATCCGTTTATAGTTGTTTGTAATGATCCAAACATTAGATTTTTGTAGAAATATATCGGGAAGTTTGTTTTTAAGGCTGTTTTATCGGTACACCAAAACCTAGAGATGGTGTTTTCTCTGTTATTTACCGACAAAATGTCTCGAAATTTGACACGTTATTCGAAATTATGTTGCCTTTAAACTGATGGTTGTACTTTTTAAATTTTTTTGAAATATCGGATTATGTAGCTTAACGTTCTATTATAACCAAACTTTTTACGCCCATCACTTGAAAGAGTTTTTTTTTTCTGTAATCGTTGATTGTTTTTACCTTGCTGTGTCCAGTAATAATCGAGAAAAGCGTGTTCAAACTTTGAAGAAAATTGCTAAAAAAATACTGAAATCTAATAGTGAAACGTGTTACTCATCATTGACACTTAGTTTCACCGTTATCGGCTTCATGACGTCAAATCTCATGAACGTACAGTCAGTTAGTTCGATTTGAAATAATTTTCGCTAACTGCGAAATTTTTTATTTGTTGGTGACAACAAATTGTATTTTTTTTTTGATAATGTTTTTTATGTTATTTTAAATTTATTATAAATAAACACCAAGATGTTTTTTGCAGTCACGTTTCACAAATTTTTATTCAATACTATATTTAGCTAAGACGTATAAATTAAAAATGTGATAATTCTTTTTAAAACATCTACATAATCAATTAATCAAAATAGGTATTCCCGACAAAACTAATTTGAATAGAGAATAATGCATTTGTTGTCATTAAACTACCCGTCGGCCGGCGCCACTGTACCCGCTGTAGCCGTCGTCGGCTGGCGTAAGCAGTGTAGAAAAGTAAGTGATACGCTCATTTCAAATCGCAGTGTGCTTTGACTGCTAAAACAGCCTTAACTAAAATTATTAACTTAACTATTTTACAAAATTTTATCTTGCCTATCACCGAATTATATATACGAAAAAAAAATGGTTAAGGGTAAAATTGTTGGAAATTAAATCCTGGAAAATCATTTATATGGAAAATATTTTCGCAGATGAAGCATTTAATAAAATATTGTAGGGGGTTTTAAGTTTTTATTTCTATACAAAGTTCCATTATATTAAAATCTCAAAGCCAGTACAAAATACAATGTGAGGTGAAATTCATCTATCTATTTCTATAATTAAATTTTATATAAAATATTTTGAGGAATTGATATTTGCGTAAAATTGCAAGTGTTTTACCAAAAATGAGGTGTGTTCGGCTTAGTCGTTTAGTCTGCGTCAAATTTTCATTTATCACCCGCTTTAAAATGTCTACCGCCTACACAATTTTTGTAAATAATTTTTGATGGAACGTTGATTAATTTCTTTCTCTTAATAATTGTCAAATATTCACACAAAGTTTGTAAGCTTTAATCCCAATATTTAGCAATTTAAGTGAAGTTATCACAGCCGGTTATGAAGTGATTTTCAATCGCTTTTTCTTCCGTTTCAGTTGAACCAACTGTTATAAATTACCCACTACCAACTATTCTGTGTTGGTATTTAGCGCCCCTCGTGTTTGGAGATCTCGTAACACTCACCCATTTTGCCTACACCAGTTACATTGCTATGCTGTGGTTTCTCTCTCTCTTCAATCCTGACCCCCCAGGAGGAGTGTAGTGGTCGACGTGATGTCGTGTATTGTCCGTCTCCAGAGATCTCTGTCTCTGATCATTTCTTTTAATTCATGCATAGGTCTTTGGCATATTCCTGTAATTTGATCTATCCATCTTGTTGGGGATCTTCCTCGTGATCTTCGGCCTTCTACCTTTCCTTGTATTATGAGTCTTTCCATGTTTTCTGTGTTTGCTCTCATAACATGCCCAAAATATTTTAATTGTTGGAGATGGACTTTACTAGAGAGTCGTTGGCTAACTTTTAGCTCTCTTAAAATTGAATTATTTGTTCTGCGGTCGGTCCAAGGAATTCGTAACATTCGTCTCCAACAGAACATTTCAGTGGCGTCTATCTTTCTTCTCTCCGATTGTCTCAGAGTCCAAGATTCACATCCGTAGGTCAGTATTGGGAATATTAAGCAGTTGATCAACCTCATCTTTATCGCTCTTGAAATTTGACAATCCTTCCATATTTTGGTCATTTTTGCTGTGGCAACTTTTGCTAGATCAGATCTACGTTTAATCTCTTCTTGTAATGACCCTGTGTTTGTGATTAATGATCCCAGATATAAGTATGAGCTCACAACCTCGAACCGGTCAATTGTGGTTATGTGTGGATGATTGTTGTGTAGTCTATCCACTATCATGATCTTTGTCTTTGATATGTTTAATTGCAGACCAAATATTTGACTTTCGTTTTCGATCAGTCGTATAAGTTCCATCAGCTCTGCTTGACTATTTGCAAGAAGGGTTGTGTGATCTGCGAAACGTAGGTTGTTTAGTTTAAGACCATTTATTGAGATGCCCTTTTCACATCCTTCAAGTGCTCTTTGCATAATATACTCCCCATAATTGTTGAGATAGTATACATCCTTGTCTGACACCCCGTTCTGGATGAAACTCGTTCGAAAGTGTGTCAAGTACTTTAACTGATCCAGTAGTGTGTTCATATAGTTCAGTTATAAGCATAATTAGATGTTGTGGTACGCCTACTTCTTTTAGTATTCGCCATAAGTGTCGTATAAGTGGTGTGGTTTACCGAATACAAAAGATAATGTAATCAATACGGTTAAAAAAAAACTATGCATGTTTGGATATTTAAAAAACAACGCTAACTGGTAACGTGGGGTGAAAATATTTTCTGTAAATCAATGTGTACCTATTTATACAGAATATGCCATGACGAGCTTACACTGTCTATATATCGGAAACTACTTGCACGATATTTATCAAAATTGGTTTGTGGGGATTACAAGATATAACGAATATAAAGAAAATATTTTGACAGATATGCTACTTCCGGACATACCGTATAGAGTGATAAGGCTCGTGTAGCTAATGACCGCGGTTAGAATCCCCATCGTGAAGATTTTTTTTGTTTTTTAATTATGGTTTCGTATTTTATATTTTATAAATGATAAAACAATCAATTAGATTAAAACGAAATAAGTAACCAGTGTATATCTTCCACCTCTAATTTATATTTAACTTAGCCAATAATTTTTTGTCTTTGCTTTTGAAATCTATGTTTATCTCCAAAAGTATTAATTTTGGGTATAGGGAACCCTAATACTATTTTAAAGACAGTTTGTTAAAATTTTAAAGAAACGGCTTATCATTTGTGAACACTCTGTAATTGAAAAGTTTGTCTCTATCTGTCAAAATTTTTGAAAAGAGATGAATAACTCAAAAAATATAAGTTTTAACCTATGGTACTTTATAAATTTTATCTATAATCTTGAAATCTGTAGAATCTGAACATGTAATAATATAACGGATGTCCCATTTAAAATAACAAAGTTGCTGCTCACTGTGTGCAGTGAGATATCTGTTAACATTTTTACTTTTGATCCCCATAAAACCAATTTTCATAAATATAGTGTAAGCCTGTAGTGGCACACCCTGTATTTGAAGGCATTCGTGAATATGAGAGGGAAAGATTGAACAGACCAGTACCAAGAAAAATAAAATCGAGAATAGGGTAATGATCATATTTAACAAAAATAACTATACGTCTATTAAAAAACCATAAAGGAAATAAACTTCCGACACTTTCCAAACTGGAAAAATATATTTACAAAGTGTCAACAACCACTAGAAATAAAAAAATGGAATAATTTCTGAGCTGTAATTTCCGATTATGGTCCTTCTTTCCTTATTCTATTTTACAATCGATCTGTGTTTCTTGAACATTAAAATCAGATATTTGTCTTCGAAAAGAAGCAACTGTACTCCAATCAGGATCTGTACAAAATAGTAAAAAGTTGGTTGTAGTAACTCTCATCTTATGGCGGCACCACACGTGAATTATTTGTTTTATTCGCAAGCATAAGCAAATACGCCTATCCATCCACTTGTCTATTTTTTGATACACTCAAAGAACATGAATATGTCGAATGTATGTGTCGAAGGTATACTTCGCTCGCACCGGTGATTGTCTCGTTGTTTATCTTAAATTTATGTTATTATCTTAAATGTGTGTGTTTATATACAACTATCGTACTCATTACGCTTTGATTTGTGGTGTACCTACTGTGAAATGGAGTAGACAATGAGAAAATAATGAGATATCTGGATTTAAGTAAAAAATAAGCTGCAGCGACCGTCAATACGTCCATTTTGGTTCTGCCAAACACGCATGACGCAGATATTTGGCATGTTTGGTTTGACGAAACAAGTGTGGAGTAGCTTATTTGTTATTAGCTGACGAATAAGAAATATTTGGACGAATACAACGAAGGCGCATAACAAATAACACATAGCGAAGTGTGGTGCCGCCATTAATTTTTGTAGAAATATCTCTATAGAAACACGGGAGTTGCATTACTATGTGAGAGTAAGCTGTGTTGGAAACTACCTTATTCAAAGGTTATTTTAGACCGCTCTAAAAAACTTGTTTTTAAATTTTAAGTGATACCACTGACAAATTTCGTACATTTTGTTTACATTTCACGAAATGTCATTTTGTAGGATACCTAAAAAGCATCAATTCGTAGCTTTTTTTTGTTTTTTTTTTTATTTATTATCTACGCTGCGAATTATGTAACTATAAGAAAGTAAATTATAGCTAATATAGCTTTACACTTTTATAATTTTAATAAATTACTATTACTTATGTTTTAAATTTTGCAAGTTTTTGAAGTGAATTTCTTTTTATATTTTTGAGTCTAGTTACGTCACCGAAAAGGTGAACCTTGAAAGAAATTTCTCATTGTTTTAATTTATGTTTACTGAAATCATATAAAACTAATATTTTATAGAAAAAAGTATATCTATTATAAAATATGTGACCATTTTTTGACAATGTCATAATAACTTTCCATTTCTTGTGTTGTACTTATACATTTAAGAATATACTATACCTATGTAATATTCCCGAAAATCTGTTTATCCGTTTTAAATTTAGGGATTATCATGTATTTCTTTTTTACTTTATGTTCTTGTATTGTTTTCTACAAAATTTTGACTATTTTTTGTCAAAATTTTTGGAAGTAACAAAAATAAAGTTTTTTTTTATATAAAATCTGGTTTTATTGTAAGATAGTTCCATAAAATTTGCCCCAATAATTATATATCTTCTGCATACCGGTGCGACTCACGAGCGAATAGTTGAACAAGTTCGTTGAGTACTTTGAAACGTCGGTAAGCTTATCAACAATTGGCTGGTCTGTATATTTACGTCCTTGGAAAGAGTGAGAATGGGAAAATAGTTTATTCGTTCCGTTTCTTCATCATCAAGCGTCCTATTACCATCCTTCAGGTCACAGCTTGGGCCATTTCAATGCTGGCATTCAAAATACTTATACATCAACAGTCATACAACCATTATAAACGAATCAGAAATTAAACAAATACTTTAGTTAGACAAATAAAAAGGGAACACTGGCAGAGTTTCTCAAAACAGATGGAACACGACTTCCGTGGAACACATAAAGATATATGGAGAATAATCAAAGGACAAAGAAAATAGATGAACTGTCTCTGGCCTGAACCCTCGGAAATGAGGGAAGGTGGTCCAGTTGCACTATCCATATCTGGGATGGACCGGAGTAGGTAAGGATCACGGTCCGTATGCATATAGACCGTATATGAACACTAAGCTAGAGGGAAATACCTTTTAAAGAAATGCAAATAAATGTTACATGATACAGTTACTATGATGCATTCGCTTAAAAGTCTGTCTGAAAGAGCAGGATTAAAGATAAACTTTGAGAAAACTAAAATTATAACAAATCTCGTAATGAGTGGAAATATAACTATTGACAATAATACCATACAACAAACAGACACTTACAAATATCTGGGACACGAAATCAAAATAAGCAGAGACAATCAAACACATGAAATACAGAGGCGAATAGGTCTAACATGGGCAGCATTTGGCAAATTAAGCCATATTCTAAAAAGTTCAATTCCCATGTGTCTCAAGCGAAAGGTTTATAACCAATGTGTTTTACCTGTACAAACTTATGGAGCAGAGACTTTAACACTCACGCAAAAATCTGCGAATAAACTTAGAGTTACACAACGAGCCATGGAACGTGCAATGCTGAACGTGAGCCTTCGAGACCACATAACAAACCAACAAATCAGACGAAGATCAGGAGTTCAAGACGTCATCGAAAGAACTACGACGCTTAAGTGGAACTGGGCAGGGCACTTAGCCAGAACACAAGATGGACGGTGGACAAGACGTATTATGGAATGGAGGCCCAGAAATTATAAAAGAAGCCGAGGACGACCACCGACTAGATGGACCGATGACATTAAACGTGTAGCGGGAAACTGGCTACAAGCGGCCCAGTGTAGAGAACACTGGAAAGAATTGAGGGAGGCCTATGTCCAGCAGTGGACGCGATTGGCTGATTGATGATGATGATGAAATAAATGTTTACTAAACCTAAGAGTCTATAAATAAAATGTTAATTTAAACTTGAACTAAGAATCTGCGAACAAAGTGTTAGTTATAATTAAGGTGTTAATTAGTCTTAGAACTAAGAATCTGTAAGAGAAGGTTGTTAGATATCACACCTAAGACTAATTAATGCAAAAAAGTAAAATTGAAAAAAAGGTGAAAAGTCCCAAAATTTTCGAAAAACAAGTGTATATTCTAAATGTCAGATCTCGCCCAAAATGCGATAGGAGTGCTTGTCGTAGTGACTTCGGGGCGAATCAACAAAGACATGCAACAAAATATCAATATAAGTTATTAACAAATCAATATAACAATATAAGTTATTAACAAAAATATTCTAAGATATTTTTATATTGAAATATTACAAGTCCAAACTAAGTTAGGTATTTTTGGTATGAAAATATTCCCTAAAATAAAATATCAATAATTTTTCTAAGTGTCTGAAAGAAAACAAACTAATTTTGCTGAAAGAAAAATGTTGCAAAAAGTCGTCCCGCTCAGGGACTTAGTGAACCTAAAAGAGGAACAATTTACAAAACTATCCTAAGTCGAAGTTAAAAAAAATATATCAAATTAATAAACACAAGAAATTATTCTAAGTTCGTTTAGGACTTTAAAAAATAATCTAAAAGAAAAGTTAAAATAACAATAAATCATAAAACTTTGCTAAGTTAAAAATTCCCTAAAAATGTCACATAAAAACATCCAAAAAAAATTCGTACAAGTCGAAAAGCTGAAATAAAATACAATTTAAATATAAAATCGACTAAGCCTCACTGGAGACTTAGACAAAGAATCCTGCAAATAAAAGGATAGCGGTTAGGTAATAAAAAAGCAGAGTTTCTAGGAACTTCAACCAGAAGGTCTCTATTGTCAAGACTAGAGCAAACAGAACCGCAGTCTGCCTGAATGAAACAGTATGGAGAAATAAAAATATCGGGAAAGAAACGAAAGGCGGAATTTACAAAACATTCATCAAACCAATAATGACATACACGGCAGAAACAATACCTAACACAGAGGGGACAAAAGGGATGTTAGAAACAGCAGAGATGAAAACACTTAGCCAAATTGATGGTAAGACACTATGGGAGAGAGCTAGAAGTATAGTTCGGTTACAGATAATTGAGAAATTTAAAGAGATAGACCAATTGATGTACAAGGGGTACCGAACTGAGCTTAGATTAAATGACATCTGTTTTAATAGTTCCTCTTTAATATTTTGCCTTGTTACAGGATAGTATTCAGAAAAGTGCAAAAATAATTACTGTAAAATATAATTTCATTAGGTACAATTATAATAAATATATTATATTTAAATAATTATAACTGTTGGGTCTATTTAATCAAAATAATGTTTTTACCTTTAATTACAATAATATTTTTATTTACGCTACTACTAAAAGTTGCCGATGTAAGCCCCTTTTTATACCTTTCAATAAAATTTATGAGTTTAAGACTTCTCTTACCGGATTGTCGGGTTCTTTTCACAGCCCTGCTGTGCTGATCAAGGTTTTTAAATTTCCACGAAATGCTGAACGAATGATAACAAGACTGATGTGGCTTTCGGTATTGTTATACATATAATTTTTAGTTTAAACTCTGTAAAGAAAGCACGCATTTATTAGTGACGATTTCGCGATTAGAAAAATATTAGTAAATAAAAATGTGGCGCCCATGGGAGAATAGTGCAGTAGAAATTGTTGGGAATAATGAAGTAGAAATTGTTGAAGAAAATGAGAAAATTCTACCACCAAATAATCCTGAAACTATTGCTGGACCAAGTAGAGGAAGTATTAAAAAGCCAGAAAAAAAAAACATTTATCGAAAGACGCTAAAGAAATTGTGTTAAATGTGTTTAATGGATTATGTGAAGAATTGGAACGGTACGAGAGTGTTGTAAAAACTGCGGCTTTAACAAAAGTTTCATGTGCTACTGTATATCGAATTTTACAGGAGGCCATTACAAATAGACAAAAAAGGAGCGACTTTGGACTACATCGATCTATTGAGCAACATCTTTTAGGTCCCATTTCAGAAAACATTTATAATATGTTTGCAGGTAATATTATACCCACACTTAACCAAATTTTAGCTGAATTAAAATCTAAAAATATTATTAATTGCTGTAAATCAACTTTAAGAAAATGTTTACTATCAAATGGTTTTAAATATAAAACAATCAATAAACGACATACTATAATGAAAAGTGCTCGTTTAATAAAATGGCGTAATGAGTATTTGAAAAAAGATAACCGAGTACAGAAATAGCGGGAGAAAAATTTATTACTTAGTTGAAACGTGGTTTAACACTAACGAAACAACTATCAAATGTTGGAGTAATGACAATTTAAAGTGCAAAGTTAATGTACCAGTTTCCAGGGGCAAACGAATACGCATTTTACATTGTGGAGGGAAGACGGCTGGGTAACCGATGGCTTACTATTAAGTGCAAAAGACATTAAAGATAGTTGTTTGGACTATTATCAAGATATTACGGGTAAACTTTTCCAATCGTGATTTAAAAATAACTTATTACCAAATTTAGCAGACAACAGTGTTATTGTTTTAGATAATGCATACTGTCATTCTAGAAAACTTATATATTATTGATGATGAATATATTATTGATGATGTAGCAAGTAAAAATCGACATACAACTTTAAGACTACCACCATATTACTGCGTTTTAAATCCAATAGTGTTGTTATGGTCTCAACTGAAATATAATGTGAGACAAAAAAATGTAAGTCCGAAATGTTATAACACTGTCGTTGAAATGTTATAACAATTCAGAATTGATTCTGAATTTAAAAATATCTCTGAGGATAACTGGAAGAAAGCAATAGAGTACGTAAAAATATCGAAAAAGAATATGTTAAAAACATTCCTGTTCTAAATAAAATTATTATCAATGTGGAGAAAAGTGATTCAGAGAAAGAAAGTGACGAAGTGTAATACCAGGACAACATTCTCTCAATACTGAGCTTACCCGGAATATTTTCTTACATAATCAGGTGTAGGGATTATCGACATATATTCAACACCAAACTACTGCTTCAATTTTTTAAGAAAAACATGGCCTTATTATGAAAACTTCACTTATTGTTGCAATATCTATATATTTTTATCTTTCACTACCAACCGTTCGCTCAATTTTTAATTAGTTTTTGTATACAAACCAATTATTCAAATCATGAATGTGTTTCTTGTGTGAGTCCATTTCAAATAGGTAAAGAAATAATAAATAAGACTTACTCACAATCAATTTAATTTAACTATCCAGAGAAATTTCTGTCTGGATAGTTAAATTAAATTGATTGTGAGTAAGTCTTATTTATTATTTCTTTACCTAAACCAATTATTGTTTGAACATTTTATAAAAAATGCATTGCAGAAATATCATTAATGTAATTTAAACTTACACAAAATCATCAAGACATAAAATTAAGCTTTGTTTATAACAATACAAATTTATAGAACCAATTCCTTATAAAATATACCATATTATGTTTCATGTGGGTCAGTACTATCCTGTTCTTCACCAGTCATACCGCTGCTTATCGCATCTTTCTCAAATAAATATAACCGGCCTATACAGATATACAACGTAGATGCAAGTTGAAGAGCATCAAGAACTGGGTAAGAAATACAAGAGTGGAATGAAACGATCATATAAGCCGAATGACAACAAATAGAGTAGTAGAGACGGTTCCCCAATAGGAAGAATAGAATAGAATAGAAATATGCTTTATTGTCACTGAAAATTATTGAACAATTTTATGGACAAAGCTAAAAAATAAATCAGTCAAATAGTACAAAAAGTATAAAACAAATATAGTAAAAAACAGAATAACACAATTTTAAATTAGTAAAATTATTGTATAACCTACATAATTTGTACAGACAACAACAAATGAGACAAATTGTAGCCACTGCTTGAGACACCCAAATGTAATTATAAACAATACTAATTTTGTTTCTTTGTTATTCATTAAGAAACTCGTCAACTGAATAATATGGTCTTTCTGAGAGATAGATTTTTGTCACCTTACGAAACTTAATGAAGGATGTTGCGGATTTAATTTCTCTTGGAAGGTGATTATAAAGTTTCTTTGCACGATATAGAATAGAATTCTTTACTAGCTGAGTGGACGGGATCGGCAAAATAAACGTTACAATCCGAATTTCTAATGGAGTAGCCATGATAGGTCTATCGGGAAAAATGTTTAGATGCTTTCGAATCAAACAAACCGTTTCCAAAATAAATAAAGAGGGAAGCGTCAAAATTCCGTGATTTTTGAAGTAGGTCTTGTAATGAGTTGTTTGTTTGAGACCAAATAGATAACGGATTGCTCTTTTTTGCAACTTAAAAATAGTATCAAATTGGACCGCTGTACTAGAACCCCAAAATGGAAGTCCATATCGAAGATGGGACTCGAACAATGAGAAATATGCCATTTTGGCAGAAGATAAATTTAGTTCCTTCGAAACAGATCTTATTGCAAAGCAAGCTGAGGCTAGTTTCTTCCTTAAGGAGTCAGTATGCAAGGACCATTTGAGATCACTGTCAAAGAGAATACCTAGAAATTTCACGGAATTTACGATATTGATTTGGCTCTCATTCAAAAGCAAGGGTTGCATGACTCCTTTATAAGATAATGCTACAGTCTTATCCACGTTAAAGCTAAGTAAGTTGGAGTCTGACCAAGCCTTGATTATAAGTAAATCAGCGGTTATAATTGAATGAAGCGTTGAAATATCAGAGCTGCTCCAAGTAATACTGGTATCATCAGCAAATAGAAAAATTTTCCCTTTAATTTTCAAGTAAGTGATGTCATTAATAAAAAGTAAAAAAAGAATGGGACCTAATACTGAACCTTGCGGTACTCCACACTCAATATCTTTACAACTAGAGTCGGTGTCATTTATTCTAACCAATTGTTTCCTACCTACCAAGTAAGTTTTGAACCAGTTCAAAGACACACCCCGAATTCCATAGAAAGTTAATTTTTTTAATAGAATGTCGTGATTTACGCAGTCAAAGGCTTTAGAATGGTCGCAGAAAATGGTGGCGGAGGAGAGGTTACTGTTTATTGATAGATATACATCATTTAACACAGAAAATATGGCATCACTAGTGCATTTATTAGACAAAAAGCCGAACTGATTTTGCGATAAAATATTATATTTAAGGAGAAAGGGCATAAGTCGAACTTTTATAAGTCTTTCAATAATTTTTGATAGTGCTGGTAACAAGGCAATAGGTCTATAGTTGCAGGCATCAGATTTTTCTCCACCTTTATGAAGAGGAATGACGATGGCAGTCTTTAGAAAGAAGATCAGTAGGAAGACCTCGAAAACGATGGAACGACAACTTACTGGAGACACATTGAAAAACAGACAGAGTCATGTCTATATAAAAAGAAGAAGAAGAAGAAGCTCAACTGATAATACATCAATTGTCATTCAAAACACTGATACCACATACAACACACAAATTCCTAACTACACACCACAAACACACTCCACACATCAAAATACACACCAACACTCATCATTCATAGCCACTCCACAAATCATAGAGCATTACCACAAACTAAAAATTTTCTCAAACATCTGAAACACAGGCAGCCCTTCAAAATACGACATCGAACACATAACCCAATACATAAACAACTTTATGTTACAAAATCCTCATCTCAATATAGAGCAAATACAAATACAGTCGTTGAACACGAGGTTGATAACCAGTCGGTATGCTCAAAATCATCCCCTTGTATCTAGTGTCCATTACTATAAATAGATGACCGCCCGATTAAAAAAAACTGAGGAACTCAGAGAAGCAGCGGCGAGTATACGGGACAATTACGATTACCAGAACGACGAGTACCTTGAATCACTTGACGCGACACACTCACATAATAAACAATACACGATAAACCACATCCCAGCCAAACCCCAGGAATCCTAATCATTCCGGACATATTAGATAACGAAAATGATTCGTGAATACACCCAGGCGTGTACAAACCTCCATCCAGGCGTTAATAAAAACCTTCCACAAAAAATATTGGAGACCAATAACCAAATGCACCATCTTCTCCAGACTGCCGCGGCAACCATCTGGCATATACACACAAATGACCCGCTAGAAATCACGCTCCCACAATACAGAAATAGACACACACAGTCCTTACTCCAGACAAATTCTCTTATACTAACTCACTTCGGACATGAAGTCTATAATTCACATGTCTATATTTTTTAACGTCTTCCTGAAAAACGTCTTACCAACATCTCTGTAACGAGACCTTCCAAAATAGTACGGACACGCAATCTTAACGTCGACGTACAACCATTCTATAAATCAAAGATTTATACAAACCGGATCTTAATCTTATAATATCTTAATTAAGGTCTAGCTCCTAGAAGGCATTGCCTACACACCGACAAACAACCTTTTATGGTAGAAATTATGGTAAGAAAATATCTTCATTGGTGATACAAAAAATCGATTTTTGACACCAAAAATTAAAGAATTTTATATCTGCAATTTCTACATAGATAACAGAATCGTAGTTCTCTGTACATAACGCCATCGAGAGGCCTTTCAAACGAATAAAAAATTTCGATATCTCTCACACACACACACTTAAGTAGTTTTATTTAAATTTAAAGGTAAGAATCTCTTAATTAAAGAACTTGTATAATATGGCGATGGCGATTGTCCTATAGTTATGAAATCGCTTATGCACGAGAAAAGTGTCACATTTCAAAATTTTGTCAAATTGAGGTAATACACCGAAAAATCGGAAAAAAAAACGGCGAATTTTATGAACGTAGTGTCATAACTAAACTCCGAATAGTTTCCGAGAGATGGGAGGAAATGTCGCTTTGCCGGTGTAAAGGTCGGATGGTTCGTCGTTCGTCTATTGATGTACGTATCGACATAATTTAGTTGTGAGTGCGAGAAGTTGTCGAGGTAAGTACATGATTTTTTTAGTAAACCGTCACATTTAAAATTTCTAATAATTTGCTATGTGGCTTGTTTCTAATATTATCTTGAAAAGTGACATACTAAAATTGTAACAGTTTGCTTTAGAATTATGCTTATAAAATATAAATCTAACAGTTTTATATAATGTATCAATTAAAATATGTCACTTTTCTTAATAATACTCACGTGCCCATTTTTATTACTGTGTGTCTCAAAGTGACACCTGTTTAAATGTGACGATCTGGTAGAAATTATTTATTTGGAACAATTGTCTCAACGTTGCAATCCTAACTAGTTAATGGCAAAATAATGTAAAACCGATTATTATTTGCAGACTAAGTTTATAATGGAGAGACAAAGAAGTAATCGAGTAATGATGTTAATGAGGTTGGCAAAGTCCGCTGTGGACACAGGAGGGTCACATAAAGAGCACTGGGAAGTTGTAAAAGATAATAAGTATAGTCACCTAAAGAAAGTCCCTCTTCCTAGTGAAATGGAGACGGTACACAGCAAGACCAGCAGATGGATAGATAATCAAGACTTTCAAGCATCACATTCAATAGCATTCCATGAACTTAGTCAGCCCACTAGCGATAGGAATATGGAAATGGAGACTGATAATGTTAAGATCGATGCTAGGATAGCTCTAGAAGTTGAGACTAAAAATGTGAAGACGGACACTGTTGTTCATATGGAAGTTGAAGGTTAGTTTAAATTATAATTTTTAGTTGTTCGAGACAGACTGAAAGTCTGATTGCTCTTTCTTATCAATAGAAAAAACCTTATTTTTGCTTTATTTATTACAGAAGACGAGCTTGTTAAGTCTGGTTCTCTTATGACAACAGAAATTGGGAGTGAATCGATAAAGCCCATTACAATTAAGTCTATAGTAAATGAGACTGAATATGTCGAGGTTAATGCTATGAAGTCTATTGAAGTTGAGACTGATCCTGAGCAGATCTGTAGGGCTGTCATTGTTAAAGGTAAATATTAGATTAAGGAGGGATATGGTTTGAAATCAACATATCAAGCATTTTTGTGATTTTTTTTCGAAGCTATAGCAGAATTATTTTATTTTTAAAATAAATAAATATATTACCTACATTTCAAAGAATATTAAAAAAAAATAAATATTTCAAACCATACGCCCCACCCCACTTTAAGTTATTTCAAATTGATTAAAATAAAATGAAGGTTCTACTGCTCTTGATTAACCAATGAATGAAACTAATTTAATTTATTTATTTCAGAAGGTGAGTTTGTTGAGGCTAATTCTAAAGGGGAAGCAGAAAATGTGGCTAAAAGTGACAAGACCCCTGACCATGGTACCTTGGAGTCTACCTTGGAAGAACATGCAAGCACGGTCGAAGGAGGCCATGAAAGTTCGGAAGAAGATCCGTTTGCAACCGACGGTGACGATGATCCTGATTTTTTACCTGATGAAAATAAAACAATCAACATGCGAAAAAGACTTAATGTCAAGAAGAGGAAATCTGATCCAGCAAAATGGCACAAAAAGATCGCGAAAGAAAGAAGGAACCTAGGATTGGCGTATACATCAACTTCCTCTAAGAAAAAAAAGATTGCTCCAAGGAAAATGGGCCAAGCCTGCGGAGGATGCAAGTTTCAGTGTATCACTAAGTTCAGTGAAGAGGAACGAGCAGCTATCTTTGCATTTTACTGGAAGCTAGGAGACCTACAAAGGCAAAGAGATTTTCTTGGGCAATGTATGGACGCTATAGAACGTGGGAAATACAATTACGTGCGTGTCAACGATGACGGTTCTCTAAACCAACTGAGGGGTGGAAACCACGCTTTTTATTTCAAGAAGAACGGTGAAAAGCGACGGGTATGTAAACCTTTCTTTCGAAACACTCTTGGTATTAATGATAGGCCAATAAGAACTGTTATCAGCAAAATGTCAAAAACGTCTGCTGGTATAGATATAGAGGGTGAGAAACGTGGAAAGCACGGAAATTGTGCTCGCAGTGTCGAAGAGGGGGTAAAGGAAGGAGTTAGGGAACACATAAAATCTATCCCTCGCATTGAAAGCCACTACTGCCGAAAAGATACAACAAGGGAATTCATCTGTGGTGGAAAAACTGTAGCCGACTTACACAGGGACTATGTGGCTGGAAAGAAAGAAGAGAGAAAGACATTTGCAAATTATCTAATGTATAATAATATTTTTAAAACGGAATTTAATATTTCCTTTTTTGTTCCTAAGAAAGACCAATGTGAGCAGTGCGTAGGCTACGAAAATTGCATTGGAGAAGAAAAGGAAGCATTAAAGACCTCATACGAGCAACATATACTCGAAAAGGATTTAGTACGCACAGAAATGGAAATGGATAGAAAAAGTGGCGACAATGTGCATGTAGCTGTTTATGACTTACAAGCAATCCTTCCATGCCCACAGGGCGATGCGTCAGGATTTTATTACGTGTCAAAGCTCTCTGTGTACAACTTCACAGTATATGACTTAAAAAATGATGAAGTAAGCTGCTTCGTGTGGCATGAGGGTGAAGGCCAACGTGGAGTTAATGAAATTGGGACATGTATTTATAATTATCTACAAAGTTTAAATGCAAAAGGTCAAAAACTTGATGTAATATTTTACACAGACAACTGTTGTGGGCAACACAAAAACTATCCCATGTTTAACTTATATAAATATGCGGTGGACACCTTACCGTATTTAAAATCTATAACCCATAAGTTTCTCATAAAGGGCCATACCCAAAATAAAGGAGATTTAGCCCATTCACTCATTGAAAAGAAAGTAAAGCTGTTTCGAAAAGCATCACCAATTTTCCATCCTGATCAGTACTTTTCACTCATGAGAGGAATAAAAATAGGAAAGAAAAATTTCCAAGTTCTCGAAATGAGTTATAAGGACTTTTTAAACTTAAAGTCATTGCCCGATGTAATTCCACAACGGGTTATCAAAATTAGAGACTTGCGCATTATTCACTTAACAACTGAAAAAGTAGAATATACAGATTCATTTGGATCCGAGTATTCCTCCATACCAATAAAACGAAGAACCAAAGGCAAAGTCAAAGTGATATTACCAGCATATACAGAAAAACCAAAAATAAATGAAAAAAAGAAGACTGGGATTATGTCTCTATTCGAAAAAAATATCATTCGATCTTACTATAGACCCTTTTATGAGAGTTTGTAGCTAATATTTCAATAAAATAACATTTTCAAATTTGTCATAGTGTCTTATTTCTACCATACCAATAAAACGAAGAACCAAAGGCAAAGTCAAAGTGATATTACCAGCATATACAGAAAAACCAAAAATAAATGAAAAAAAGAAGACTGGGATTACCTATGTCTCTATTCGAAAAAAATATCATTCGATCTTACTATAGACCCTTTTATGAGAGTTTGTAGCTAATATTTCAATAAAATAACATTTTCAAATTTGTCATAGTGTCTTATTTCTACAAAACCTTCCCATTTTTTTTAGATGAAAAGGGAAAATTTTTTTCCAGAACTAGAAAAATATTGGTTAATTTACCGTCAATATAAGCACAGGTTGTAAAGACCATTCCAATCCACCACACTGTAAAGGTTCTACTGTAAATTGTTATTGTATGGAGCTACAAGTTGAAATTGAAAAAACCGACATGACATTAAAATGGAAATATCTCAGAAGTAGTTTTTTTGAAATGTGACACTTTTCTCGTGCATAAGCGAAATATGTCTGAGCTTTTGAGTTTATTACAATAATGCCAACAAGACGCTCTACAGCAACTAAAAATCAGTTATCTTTCAAAAGACAATTACTCACTTTTTTATAGTTGTTTTTTTACCAGACAAGATTGCTTTAAGATTGTCATAAAAATTAAAAACAAAATCCAATGATTAAAATATTTTTTAAATTATAAATATGTAACTTGTTTTAGCACATTTCTACAAATTGCAGCAAAAATGTCTTAAATATTCTCTTTATTACTGTATATTTAAATATCCGAGTACGATCCTGTTATTCCGGGTCATTTATTTGATTTATGATGGTGGCTTCACTATTCAATTTACTTCATATAACGCTCTGTGGTCTACGTGATTTTCTGAACGATCACAGAAATGCATCCTCCTATTATGCAGTCTACCTCTCAGCAAAGAAAACGGAAATTGACATGTAGTCGTTGTCGTTTACTTAAAGAATAAAAACTCAGAGAAATGTCCTAAGCCGCTAGTTATATTTATATAGTTGTAACACAAAGAAACGGCTAAGAACCTGTGTTAAAGAAGATAAAAATAAACCCTTGATAAACAAATAACAAATAAAATAAAACCACATAAACTCAGTTGGGATTCAAGATTCAAAACAAAACAATTTTTTGTGTCAATAACATAGAATACGCGCCTGTCCGTGCGTGTGTTGTGTATTTTTTGTTAAACGTCAAATTTTAGTGTCAAGTCATGTGTAAGTAGCAAACATTTTAACAACTACAATTGTTAAGATTTTGATAATTTAGTGCAATGATGTGAATTTTTGCTAGTGGTAAGATACAAATTTATTTAAGTTTACGTATTTCGGTGTATACTTTTTCGCTTTAAACATGATAAAACTCATCTAAATGCGTTTTAAATGTTCATACGTCAACATATTTTTATTGAAAGTGTATGTATACAATATGTGATAAAATGTTGCTTTCATATAGATATATTAGAAATTTATTAATAATTTGAGACTGGTTGGAAATTTCAAAAATGTTATTTTGTTAAAAGCATGTCCTTCGTCCATCCATAACCTCACATTTTACAGTGTTTGAAAAAGTAAGTCAAATTGAATAATTTTGTAAAAGATATATTTGTTGTTGGTGAATGTTATTTGTTGTTCATGAATGTGATGCTTAACCTTCAGTTAGTCTAACTTACAATTAGTAGATAAGTACATGGAAGGCAAGGTAATTTTTTAATTAACCTTAAAGAATTGTAGTTTTTGTTTATAATCATTATTTTATTCTTTTCACCTTACAATGAACTTTAAAAATTAAAACTATATTCACGTTAAAGTTTCTACTTTACTTAAATGCTGGAGGTATAAATGGCCCGTATTTGTTCATGATTTGGTCATCATTCTGCTGGCACAGGTCACAGCCCCAATTTCCTATATCAATCAAACAGTGCCCATATCTATGTAAATGTTTATACAAATTAGATTTTATATGAGAGCTTGATGCTAAATGAGGGCAGATTGCCACTGCTCATTGGCTTTTCTTAATTTATGACTTCTTATAAGCATTCATAATGCCTACACCTGTGGTTCTAACAGTAATCAATATTTTAATTGATTTACATCTCTAATAATGGTGTGTTTGAGAGATTTTACTTTGAAAAGTGAAAAACAAATATTTTTATTTTTGGTAAGTACTAACAATGATATATTTTTCATTTCTTTTCTGTCTTATCTTTATAGCATAATAAATTTCTGATATTTATTATGCAAGGGAATTCACAGGAAATATTCTCAATAAATATGTATGGTAAATCTTATTTTGTATTTACTAAACTATTCTTAATACAAAATTCAACAAAACTATTTGAAACCAAAACACACTAGCCTACTGCTAATTAATTAATGAATTCAGCAGTTACAGAAAGGTAGAATTTATACAGGTTCACTTTATGTTAAACCACTTACTACTGACTATGTGGTAGAAAAATATTGGTAAAAGTAGTATTAAATATGAGATTGCTGGGTTTTTGTTTGTATAATAATATTTTATAACAATATATTTTTAACATTTTCAGTCACAGCTGTACAAATAAAAAACTTTATTAATGCTCTTTAATTGTTTCTTACCTTCAAGATATTCATATAAAAGCCCAAAAAATTGTATGCTCACAGCTTGTGCAAAATAAGTAAACTATAGTTTGAAGATAAATTAAAATGCACAATTAGCCCTATATAGACTATTTATTTACAAATTTTATTTACTATTACAATTGTTTCTTAAAATTCACTTACTGACTCTAGTCTAAGAACATACAAAAATTTAAAACATATATACTTAGACAAAAGCAGTTGAGATAGTTAGTAGAGGTAGTTACTAACACCTAGAGATTTCTATGAGCCATTACTCACAATTTGAGCCAGTTCTTGATGTATTATTTTAGCATCTAGTCAGACTCACGCTACACTGCCCTACTTTTAGCTCTAAACATTCCTAATCAGAAATTCTTGGCTATTGTCTTAACTGACTTATCATTGATTTACTGTTCCTAGCTCAGGCACCAAGTCCCTGCTCTGAGTTTGGTCCAGTTTGGTGACTTAACGATTATGTGTGTGGGTCCCTCCGACCTGTTCTTTTTTATGGGTATTTGTTAATAATTTTTTGGCTTGCATTGTTTCATTACTTACTATTTGTAGTTTTTTTGGTTGCCCAGACTGTTTTTATTGTGTTTTTTACATATTTTTTGAGGGTTTTTTTTAGTACACTGCCTAAAATAAAATATCTGTTAAATTATGTATGATTCCTTGAATTGTACCTGTTGGTTTTTTCTGATAGAGCTATATACCTATCAACCCTTCATTAAATGATAGCTAATACTTATTGTTTAGGTCTTCTGTGCAATCTTTTTTTAAGAATACCTGCGTTATATACTGAGAAATGTCTACCATTCCTTCTCTAGAAATAAACATCTGTGTGAAATGTATCTGTACATTGTTATAACAATAGGGAGATTAAGTATATTAACCCCATTGCTGTGACAAAAAGGGGCCAGTTATTCTTTCATAAAATTCTGTAATAAATTGCCCCATGGCATAAGAATAAGTAAAAATGAACTCATATAAAAAAGCTGTGTTTTAAAAAATGTTAGAACTTGGAGACATGTGGCACAGGGACCACATATTTGAAGACAGAAGTGACATGAGGCCAAGGTTTAATTTGCACTGTAGTGGCATTGGAAGGAAGGGAAGAACTAAATACTATAATTTGACTAAAATACAATGTTTCATTTATTTTTTGATACTTTAAAATTCGATTGTACTACTTTAAATGGGCATCCAATGTGTATCTATAGCTTTATACTTAAAATTAAACTTTAAGGAACACTAATGTATACTTAAATAAGGGATTCCTTTAATTAATTAAGTATGAATAGTGCTTTATGGTTAATTTTAAGTAGGATTAGGAATTAAGGTACAATTAAAATGGCATAGTGTAACACAGTGACATAACATTAGATAAACAATTTTCATGTTCATATTCACTCAAGCAAATGAGCCGTTGAAAACCAGAGTGGTCTAAGTCAGAAATGTTGAAATTCGAGAAACAACGACTTAAAGTTAAAATGTTGGTGTTAAATGGGAACATAAAAACTGACTTTGATCAGAATGATTTTCAATAAAAAAAGGTTAAACTTAAGTAATTCCAGCGGAACAATCAGCCAGCAGTCGAAATTTTTTATATTTTTTTGTTAATATTTTGACTTAGACCACTCTGGCTTTCAATAGGTTCATTATTTTGGAGTAAAGCAAAAAAGTTAGACTTACAAACGATCGTGTATTTTTGTGTATAATTATTACAAATTAAATTTTTATTCATAAAAAACATTGTCGTCTCCATTCGCCACCAAAATATCTTCCAGTGGACCTACTTCTGCAGTGTTGTTTCCATTTACGGATAAATTTTTGAAAAAGTCGTGATGAATGGGCGGTATAAACGCCAAAAGATCTTCCATATCCTTTTTTTTTTTCTTAATCGTAACTGGTATTGGAGCTTCATACAGTTTTGAAAATTGGCGATACATCCTTTTCGTACAGGTTGCAAGTTTATGACATCAAAAGGAAACTCCTCATCTAATGTTTCTTTATAAAATATTTTATGGGGATCACTCTTTCTAAATTGTAGCCATTGAATTTTAAGCCACGATACTGGCGCGTTATCTTCATTTTTCTTTCTTCTGGTAACAGCTGCTTCCAGGTTTTGTGACGATACAAAATTATTTCCGTTCATCTTGCAAACACGATACGGTTTCTTTGTGCGGCACTTCTCAAACACACTGTACCAGTCGTCCGGCACATACTTAACTCTATTCTTTGCGTATTGTTCGATTACACCAAAATCACGATCATTCGGGAGAAAGGAATGTCCGGATACCATAAACTTATGGTCTACCATTTCCAAATTATCGGAATCTGCAATGAGTTTCAACCAAAACAAACAGTGTTTAAAGTTCCTATTCTGCCCCCCACAGGTATCACTAAATTCAATGATGTGTCTTGCGTCCTTTGCATTTTCTAGAACATGCTTTCGAATACAAGATCCTATTTCTTGTGCTCCTCGAGAGGCTATAGTTTCATCCCAGAGCATACAGGAACACCTTGTCTTCGTCGCTCAACTCGTGAATACCCAAATTGTACACATACATGTTTCTTTTATAGTAGGCTACAGAGCAAGTCAAAGTTGGAAACGGTAAGGCCTTTTCTAGATCAAACCTGAATGCACACACTCTCCCTTTTTCACGTATGCTTGTAATTTTAGCGTCTTTCAAAGCAGCTCTGGCCTTTTCACTGCGCCGTAAATGCAGCTCGTGTTGTGATTGAAGCACTTTCTTCGTATTCTCATCCTTTTCCTGGGTCACCTGATTTTTGTATTTGTCACACTTAACACATGTATCTTTTAATGGTATGAAATCGCGATGGAAAATTTGTCTGTATAAACTTTCTGACACAGGATCTTCTACACATTTCTCTTTGTACAGGGTATACATTGTACGTACATTGAGCTCTGGATCTAAAAACTTTCTATTAGGATTATGAGCTCGTGTATAATGAGATTCATAAGAAGGAAAGCTGTTTATGTGACCGCGTACTAACTGTATATTTCCTTCAGGAGTTTTATTGCTAGGTGCGTGTTTGCCCCGTAAATCTTCACCAGGAAATGATATCTCCCCCTTTTTTAATGCACGCATTAACCTACCATTACTTATTGCAAAGGTTTCCAAAAAGTACATTTTGCACACTTTATGAGACTCTTTCGGGGTATTTAGGACATAAGTGTAGGATACTGCTTTTTTCTGCCTTGTACCATTTCTTGGACGGTGAGTGGCTGGTTTAGACAATTTTACAATACCAACTGGAAAAGCATTTTGTGCTGAAAAATTAGCTATGTTCCAGAAATTTGTAAAGATAGCTTTCCTTTCTTCCTGAGAAATTTTTTGAATGCATTTGCCCTTGCACGTACACTGCCTGTTATGAAACTCTTTCGCTTTTACCACCTTATTAGATGTAGACACATATTGTTCCCCACAGTTTCTTTTTTCTTTTCGAACATTCTTGATGTGTTTACTTGGCTCTCTATTTCGTTTTCTGCCGACGTGCTTGGTAGTTGATCCCAATTTTAACTTCGAACTTTCGTCAACTGAAACAAACGTGCAAATAAAATACTGCTATTCACACATTTGAGGTTATGAAAGGAAATAACAAAATAAACTTGCCGCTATCAGAATCAGATTCTGCTGAATCGTCATTGTTTTCTGGCTCGTACTCGCTATCACTAGCACTAAACGGTTCATTTACAGATTCACTAGAACTCATTTTACTACAAGCAAACGTGACACTTATAAAAAATTCGTGACAGAATTTCTGGCAGAATGGTCCAAGTCAGACTTAGACCATTTTGCCTTAAAACTGCAACCTTCATAGCATTTGACATATATTACAGTAGTGTCATCTGTGAGTGAACGGATGCACTAATTTTTTAGTTGAGCAGCAATTACCCTTGTACTTGTTCCAGAGACTTCTTCAATGATTTCTAAAATGTCTTCATCAGTTGCATCCATTATTGGACGACCACTATTGCCAGCAACTTGCGGTTGGAATGTACCCGTTTCCCGTAAACGACGATCAATGGTCAGAAATAATCGTCTATCGGGTGTATTTTGATTGGGATATTTTACTGCATAACGCCTTGCGACTGCTGTACTATTTCCTTCACATTCACCTACAATATTACCGATAGTTTATTTAAATCATAATTTAATCTGATCCAACTTACCCAAAGTTAAATTCATATCAGCCATTTCCTGAAATGTGTATGCCATTGTAATATCAAAATTTTTAATATTAATCTTATTCAAACAATAAATGATAGCTTCACATTATTGACTATTATTGATGGAACTGTTTGTAATTATTGTATCCGTAGAAACTAATTGTAATTTTATGGCCAACTAGGAAAAAAAACTAGTTTTTCGAAAAAGTGATAAGAGGCAAAAAAGTTTTAAAAATAATGAGTTTAAACTAATGATGCCATATAATTCATTTGATTTGAACGTACACAAAAGTTTAGGGAGATTTAGGGCTGCACCCCTTAAAATTTTTCTGTGCGCTTAGATTTTGTTGTTTCTTTTGTATGAAAAATGCTTTCAGAACAAGAAAGTAACGTGTGCAGTAAATGCGCTACCTTGATATAAAGACAATTTTTCAGTCATTTAAAGAATTTTATTTTTTCTCCGAAGTTATTTTAAAACGCACTTCTTTGTTGGGTAAGGTCAGTACATTTAAAATGTTATTTTGGAACATTCTTGAATCCTGCTGCGAATATGAATAAGTTTCAATGGAATTAGTAGCCAGACGTATAAATAAAACCTGACTTGCATGATCAATGTGATAATTAAACTTTAGCAAACAAACAATACTTTAAAAAAATCTAATTGTTTTTCGCGTCATTTTAACATAAAACATGTTATGTTATTATAGTAATCAGCTGTGTTTATATATTTTTAATTCTGCGATAACATTTGTAATGAATTTAATCGGTGTAAAAATTAATTAATTCGCCAAATAAACGTTGCACTACGGTTTAATACAACAAATATCTATTTAATATTTTTATCGCTGCTACACAACAGATTTTCAAGCAATTAATGAACGAGTTTTTGGAATACGAATAAAGACGCAATTTTTCAACTTATCCATACCATAATAAACGTTCACTGCTAGACCATGGATCTGTGAAAAATGACTACATTTGGATGTGAGAGGTGGCATTCTGATTTTCGCAGATTCTAATATTTAGTATTTAAATGGGAATAAGCCACATTTAAAGGTTAAAGTACGTTTATTTCGGATTTCCACTTCGGAAATCGTTCTCAAAATACAAACATTAGTAAATTAAACAAATTTTGTTTTTTTTTTGTTACTTGGTGAAAAATTCTTCTAATAATTTAATATGAGTATTTGGTAATGCATTTAATTTACCTTCAATAAACACCAAATTCTGATTTTATATGTTTGTTATTAAAAAAAAAAACATTAATTATGTATCCCCTATATGTTACTGACTTACTAATACTGATATTTTCCTTTTAATAACTTCCTCTTTTAATATGGGTATGGGTAACCAGATCCTACTACAATCTGCAGAGGAATTTGCGACACAATTGGTCTCATTTAGCATAATTAGAGCCACTTCTTTGATTTTCTCATTTTACCATTCGTTTCTTTTAGGACTATATTTGAATCATTCCATTGAACCCTATGTTCATTATCCCAAGCGTGTTTACATATTTGAGATCTATTAAATTCTCTATTTTTAATATAAGATTGATGTTCACTTATTCTAACATTTAATGGTTTTGATGTTTGTTCAATTTTTTAACATGCGAAAAATCATGTCTTTTTTCGCTGTATTATTAACTATCCTTCTATCACAATTTTACAATTATTATCTTAGTCCAACCCTTGACAACCTTTCCTACTCACATTTTAACCCCACTCCATTACGAATACAGACAGTTTTAAGATAGCAAAGAAGAAAGACTCTCTCTTGATTTGACTACCGCTAGGGCCAGTCGTGCCTTCTTGATTGTCTGCTATCGCTAGGGACAGTCATTCTCTCTTCCCTGTTACCTATCGCTTGGTACAGGTATCTGTCGTTGAGGACAGTCCACTCTCTCTCTCTCTCTTCGCTTACCAAGAAGAACAGCATCTCTCTTGGCTGTTTTCTATCGCTAATTATCTCTCTCCCGCTTTAGTTACGCGAAAAATACCGCATATACTATTTTAAATCGTGTACAGACGCAAAGTGTGCTCTATATCGTGTTCATGCAAACGTGTCGAAACCACGTCAGATTTCCAGAAAACCGGGAAAACCGCGAGAGTGTGGAGCAGAAATATTGGTAAGACTTTGTACAAACTTAATTTGCTATTGTCTGTATACCCTTTACTACATATCCTAATTTATTTGAACCAGCCCTATATAATACAGTCCACATACACTGAAATTATATTCATAATTTCCCACATATGTATACCCTTTTTCTACAATGTTTCGTCTAAATAAAACTGATCGCATTGACAAGGTATTTTATAAAAGCAATTCTTTGTCCTTTCTTGTTCATTGTTAGGTTTGGTTTATGACAAAATAAATCTCAACGTGTTTGTTGTTTTGAATGTTGTTGAAATGTTGAATTTATTTCATATCCTTTTAAGTTTTTCTGATAATTCTTTTATGTATGGTATTGTTATTTTTGGTCGTATTATTCCTTGTGTATGTTGTACGATCTCGTTCTAAGTTGTTCTGTTCTATTCGATCGATTGTTGAAAATTCCTTATTTATAAACGATAAAGGATTCATTTTTTAATAAAACAGATGTTAACAAATGTTTTTCCTCCAAGAACGAATTTTTGTTAGAACAAGTAATTTTGGCTCTATCGTATAAGGATTTAATGATTCCCTTTTTAATATTAATATTGTGGTTTGATTTGAAATTTAGATATATGTTGGTGTGTGTTGGTTTTCTATACACCCGAGTCTCATATCCAATATTCGATCATTTATTTAAGAAATGTTGTGTATTTTTTATAAATGTGTCATTTTTATTTGCAAATGGTTTTAAAATATATAATACAAATTTTGATTATTCACTACAAGAAAAATTCATGGTACTACAAATGGGTCTAAGTGGTATATTCGTTTTATGAACTTTCGGTACTCCATAAAAATGAGGGGTCTTACTGTAATGAGGTATAATTATTAATCTTCTCTGATAACTTGTTAAACAATCTTTAAACTTAAATAAAGTTCTATATATTCTGTTTTTCAAAGGCTTTGTTGGATCCTTGGTTAATTTTGTATAAGATCCGTTTATTAATAGATCTTTCATTTTGTTTTTATATTGAGTTGTATCCATTATCACAGTTATATTATAAAATACCAGTATTAGTAAGTCAGTAACATACTTATATAGAAAATACATTTTTTTTTAAATAACAAACATATAAAATCAGAATTTGGTATTTATTGAAGGTAAACTAAATGCATGACCAATTACTTACCATGTCGGGATAGTGTTACGAGGTTTTTTTCCTGGTTTTTTTTTTTCCTCATAATTTTCTATGGAATCGCTAACAGGAGAATTTTACTATCATCATGACATGTGTTTGTCTTTTTAAAGACGAATTACATGCTATGCTTTTTTTCTGACGGATATTCTCAAGTTAATTTCATACAATCGAATGAACCATCTTATAAGTAAAGTCGTCCCAGGAGCGCAACTCAACAATATTGGCAATATCATTTTAAAGTCGTCTGAATTGTCAATATAAATGAGTCAGATAAAATTAAATTATTGGAAGAATTTTTCACCAAGTAACAAAAAAAAACAAAATTTGTTTAATTTTTAATGTTTGTATTTTGAAAACGATTTCCGAAGTGGAAATTGAAACGTCAATAAACGTACTTTAACCTTTAATTGTGGCTTATTGCCATTTAAATAGTAATTACTTTAAAATGCCACAAGAAAAAAGCTTCAGAACAATTCTAATACATATTTGTGTATAATTTCTCTCACCTCTATGCTTAAAATGTGGTTTTTGAAATCACAAGGCATCTAAAGATGAATGCAAGTATTCTTAAAACGCTTCGTAGTAAATTAAAAAATAATTTTTGTATTCTGAGCTCAACAACCGGTAAGAAAGTCAACTACTACTACTACTATCTTTATTCATTTCAGTGTATGTTTACTTTCAAATACTTCATTTTATTTGGTCATCATTATCATTATTTTGAAGTTCCACTAAGTTCCTTAAGATTTTCCCTCGTCTTTCCTATCCATCGCCTTTCTCCTCCAAACGGTGGTAACTATTTACCAATTACATACTTTTTCTTTTTGTTACAGTAAACTCAGTACGACTGAAGGTCTTCGAATTTACAAAAATGGAGAAAACTTCTCTGTTAGGTAATATGAAAACCAAACATCCAGGTGCGGGATCTCCCATATTGAAATCGATCGATCCCAACATCAACAACAAACCTGAATTTAATAATGCATGCGGTGATAAATTACCAGAAGGCCTTATGTCGTTAGATGTAACCGCTGACATAGACGATGAATACAAAAGTACTTTGCTCCTCGATGACAACGAAAACCTTAGGATAAATTCGGAGGAGGAATTCCTCAAAGCTTTGAACATTCAACCACATGAAAAAGTTAAAGTGGTATCTATTTTCGGAAATACCGGCGATGGAAAATCGTATACGTTGAATAAAGTGTTTTTCGATGGCGAAGAAGTGTTCAAGACTTCCTCGTCTCAGGATTCTTGTACTCTGGGAGTATGGGCAATGTATAATCCAAAGATGAAGGTTATTTGTGTCGATACCGAAGGATTCTTGGGTAAGTTCAATATTTTTATGCATATGGCTATACGTAGGTAAAAAATCGTACTACCATAAGACCTATTTCTCTCATCTCTTGCTTGGCAAAAATATTTGAATGATTTATGAAACGTAAAGTATTACTATTTTTTCTTCAACCAAAAACGACTCTGATCATCGTATCTGTGAACGATTTACGGTGCTGCCAGAGCTGTGCGCTTTCTAGATTATCTTGCAACGGACTATACACTGGGCTATGAGACGCCAACAGTACTTTCTTCTTCTTCTTCAAGTGCCTTGTCCGTTGCGAACGTTGGCTATTAACATGGCAATTCTGATCTTGTTTGCGGCGCTTCTGAACAGTTCTGAACGATATGAGCCCTAACCACTTCCGCAGATTTTGGAGCTACGAGTGTCTTTTCCTGCCTGGCCCTCGCTTGCTGTCTATTTTCCCCTGGACAATTAATTGCAGTAGACTCTACTTATCGTGTCTCAATATGTGGCCTAGATATTCAAGCTTTCTTTGTTTAATTGTGCTCACGATTTCTTTCTCCTTTCCGTTGGATTACCTCTATGTTGGTGACATGTTTGGTCCAGGATATACGAAGAATGCGTTGGTACACCCACATTTCGCATGCTTCTAGTTTTCTCGTGAGCGTCTCTGTCAGCGTCCAGGCCTCCACACCATATAGTAAGATCGGAAAAATGTAGCATTTGACTAGACGTAGTTTTAGGGGAGAGACAAGTCCTTGCTTATGAGGAGCTTTATCATATTGTTAAATACTGCTCTAGCTCGTTCTATCGCCTTAATTTCTGTGGCCTGTTCCCATTTTGCATTTACACATTGGTGCCAAGTACACATAAGATTTTACATGGTCAATTAGTAAATTACTTATCCGGAATTGTCGAGCAGGTTGTTGCTTTTTGCTTATCAGCATCCACTTTGTCTTCTTGAAGTTGAGGCTCAGGCCGTATTCCTCACTAATAAACTCTTTCCATTACCTGTTGTAATTCGTCTATGATACTGGCAAGGATCACTGTGTCGTCGGCCTATCTTATATTGTTCGTTAACTCGCCGTTTATTTTTATGCCCTCATTTGCTTTTTCCTTACATTTGCTAAATATTTCCTCGGAATAAATATTGAATAGGAGTGGGAATAAGATACACCCCTGAAGAACACCTCTTTTGATCTGCACACTTCCAGTGAGTTCGTTGTCAATTTTTGCTCTTGCTGTTTGACCCCAGTATAGGTTTGCCACAATTCGGATGTCTTTGTCGTCAATACCTGTCTTTCGCAGAATATCTATCAATTGTTCATGATTGACATTGTCAAATGCTTTTCTAAAATCCACAAAGCACAAATACACGTCCTTATCAACATCTCTACACCACTTTATAAGCACCTGGAGAGCGAAAACTGCTTCTCTAGTTCCAAGTGCTTTCGGAAAACCAAACTGCGATCTATCAATATTTGACTCACATTTATCATATATTCTTCTATGAATGATCTTAGTGAACGCTTTAGTGACATGATTGATCAAGCTTATAAGCCAGTAGTCATCACAAATCTGGACATTTGGTTTCTTCGGATTGTAATAAATGTTGACTGCAGCCAGTTCTCCGGGATTTTACCGCTATTATATATGTTGTTAAAAAGTACAACTAGATTATCAAGGAACTGTTTGTCTGATTTACATAGGATCTTTAATATTTCGCAGAGAACATTATCCGGACCTGCTGACTTATTATTGATGGAATATATTGATATTCCTAGAAATTCTGAAATATTCAAAATCCTGTCCCCGTCGTCCATCAACTCTTATATAAAAGTAAAAAATTCTTTCGTTGCACTCTTCTTTCAAGCTTGATGGACCCACACGCGTTTATTTGTAGTATATCGTTGCCTTTTCCTCTTGTGATTCTTCATCTAAGATTATAGCAATCATCAACAGTTCACTGTTGTAAAACAATGGTATCCAAGAACTGCCATTCTGGTAACCTTCATTACACGGCATTGTGCTGTGTGAACACGAAGTGAAACAGTCGAAATTACAGGCCACTGATACTGCACTGTCCCGTTACGGTCACGTCACGGGTGTGTGTGAATCGACCTAACTGCTTCAATTAATGAGTATTACAATTCAATCAAATGACTTTATGCTTTAAACGTACTTTTCTTTTTTGATAATCAAGATATCGAGATGATTTTTTTACGAAAATGTTAATATCTCGTAATATTAATAAGATGTAGCGTATTTGTCTAATAAATTCCACAGAGTGTTTCAAAATAAGATAAAAAAAACACAACTTTATTTTTCCACTACATATATGGCTAAAACGTTGATATTTTCCAGAAAGCATTAATACAATAATTACTTAGAAATATACCTACAATGTGAAAAAACTTAGTGAACTCCAATTAAGGATTCAAAAGAAAAATATCTTCAAAATCATGGTACAGTTGAGGTGGTGCGTTAATTTTGGAGAGTAGTGTAAATAGACTGGATGAAAATCGACTTATGCCTCTACTACATATCGGCAGACGCGTCTGCGGATGCATCTGCAGATGTATCATCACATTCTGATCACACATCTGGACACATCTGTAAATCGTTCAGTCTGTGTTAATTCCCGGGAGACGCAATATCTACGCGAGCATTAAAAAAAATGGATGTTGATGTTGAGACCATAGCTGCCGCAGCTATATGCCTATTGAGAACGTTCAACTACTACTTGAGTGTACATCGGAATAGAATCATTAAAAAAATGGAAACGAAGAAGTCAGATGTCAGACATGTGGAAAGGCGTCGGACGTCCGCACCGAAATGCTTTGATCTGTACTAAAAAAACCGACAACAATCGGATATCTTGCTGACGCATCCGCCGACGTGATATATAAACAACAGATTATCAAATTACCCCATCTACACATCTCCAGATGCATACGTAGATGTCGTCCGCGGACGCGTCTGCCGATATGTAGAGGAGCCATTACACACATTTACACGACGGCCCATGAAAAAGGAACATATTTTGATGACGGAACAGGCAATAAATGCCAAATAAGAAGTAGAGAAGTAACTCCGGTTTATTTATCAGCTAGCACACATTGCTAATTGGGTTAGTGATTGCGTGAAATTTTAAATGAATTGAAAATACGTATTTCTGATGTCAGTACATAGGTTTTATTTTTCTACTTAAAATTTATATTATCCACACGTGTATTAGATATATTTCTAAACAAAAATAGGAACAATAAGTAAACAAACGGATTTCACTAGTTACCATTTTCTTTGTATCAGTTGATCCAAGGACGCCTCTAAGAGATAACATACCGCTTTTAATAATATTTATTCTTATTTAATCTTATCACCAACTTTTATTTTTATAACAATGTCAATACCCAAACATTATTTGCCTATGACATTAAACCTTCGATGCATATATATACAAAGTGTTGGTACAATCATTCCAACACTTTTCTAATTTTTCGATGCCGCCCTATAACTATAAACGATTTATCTTTACCTTCAAAGGAGCGATATCTCTTGCCTCAGAGCTTTTTTTTTAGATCGGAAAAAAGGTGTCGCTGAGGGTCAGATATAGACTATAAAGTGAGTGCGGAAGCAATTCAAAGCCTGATTCGTCCATTTTTGCCATCGTTTTCATCAACTTCTGATACGGTCATTGTCTTGTTCTGAAAGAACAATTTTTTCTTCAACAAATAAGGCTTTTTTGCAATTTCAGTTTTTAAACACTCCGATGGTAGTCGCTGTTCATTGTTTCTCCATATTTCAAATAGTCAATGAAAATAGCTCTTTGCTGGTGTCAAAATACAGAAGGCATAACCTTTCCAATTGTTTTGGAAGGCTTTCTTCAGGTGCTGTTCATTCAGATGACTGCCGATTTGATTCCGGAATGAAGTGATGGATCCATGTTTTATCCAGTATGACATACCGATGCAAACCTTCGACTTTTCCAAATTCCAATTAAACATGTCCAAACAGCACCGAGACTCATCAATTCGATGTTGTTTTTGCTCTGGTGTGACAAAACGCGACACTCATTTGGAAACCAGCTTTCTTCTTCTTCTTCAGGTGCCATCTCCGCTACGGAGGTTGGCAATCATCATAGCTATCTTAATTTTTGAGGCAGTAGCTCTAAATAGTTGTTTTGAGCTGCATCCAAACCATTCTCTCAGGTTCTTCAGCCATGAAATTCGTCTTCTTCCGATGCTTCTTCTGCCATCTATTTTTCCTTGCATTATGAGTCGCAGGATGCCATACTTATCGCCCCGCATCACATGTCCGAGATACTACGAGAAACCAGCTTTCTCATACCCAAATGTTCATGTATAATAGTAACAACGCTATCCTTTGATAACTTTAGAGTGTCAGCTATCTCTTGCAAGTTCACTTTGCGGGTTTCCATAATAATTTTCATTGTCTTCTCGATGTTTTCGGGAATAACTGCCCCATTTGGAATTCTAGAGCGCTCAACATTATTGGTGTCAATACTAACGCGTTTGAATTCAGCAATTCATCGTTCAATGATTGTAATCGATGGAATAGAGTAACGATAACACTTTTTGAGCCAGTTTACACGGTATTTTTTCCCATCAAATAACAGTGATAAATCTTCTTCTTTTGGTGCCTATTCGTTTCGAATATTCTCGATCATTCTGGCTATAATTAATTAACTGATGCTTTAAATAGATTAGTTGTTGTTGTGGAGAACCATTTCCACATGTTTTTTTAACCATGATTTCCCAATTCCTGGCTTTCCGAATACTTTGCCTTGAAGGATTATTTTCAGTAATCTGTATTTAGTGCCGTTTCTCATCTACTTTCTCCTTTTAATCGTATACATTACTTCTCTTTTTTTCCCATTCTTCGTAGTACAGTCTCGTTGGTTATCTTGTCCGTTCATGATATCCTTAGGATTCTTCTGTATAGCCACATCTCGAAGACTTCAAATTTTTTCTATATCGCTTTTCTAACTCGGCAGATAATAATCTGAATGACATGAAATTTTGACATTATACTTTTAAAGGTTGACACTACTGGAAATGTCCTGTGGATAATTCGTTAGAGTCGCCATCTCATGGTTAGGCTCGGGACCTATTGAGCGACGATGTTTGTGTTAATAATTGCTATATTTTCTTTTCAGGCATATCAAAACGAGAACATCAACGTACTCGGCTGCTACTCAAAGTATTGGCGATATCAGATATTATTATATATAGAACTAGAGCAGAAAGACTTCAGCGAGATATGTATACTTTTCTTGGAGGTGCTTCTAAGGCTTACAAGGACCATTTTAGTTCTGCCTTAAGAAAGGCCTTGACTAAGGCCGACGCTCAACAATTTGCTGGTGCGCTTGGACCTGGAGTTATTATTTTCCATGAAACTAGGTAACATTATAATTTAGTATTTAGTAACATTGTATTTAAACTGAAATTAGTCTTTCCACTAACAAAGAAAAAACCTAGTACTTTCTACTTAATTACATATATAGGCAAGATATCAAAAATAACCAAACACATAAAAAGAAATGAATAACGCCAGCTTTTAGAACAAACAACAACTTAAGTAAATATATTAGGAACAACAAGAGCCAAAAGAAAAAACATTTACACAGTGGGGTATATAAACTTACATGTGGCGACTGTCTAAAAGCTTACATCGGTCAAACGGGTGGAACCTTTAACAAACGGATAGCAGAACACAAAATGGGTTTCAATAAAAAAAAACAGATTCTACTTACTCACTTGACCTTCAAGATTATAAACAGTCTTGCAATAACCAATTTAAATTTCTTCACATTCAAAATAAAAATATAAAGGAAGTCTAATTGCCATCTTTAATAAGATACAAAAAAAAATGTTGAAAATAAGCCATTTTTAGCATTCTAGACGTTAATAGTAACTTCCGTTCTTTAAAATTTAAAACATCCTAATTTTTTTCTTTAAAAATTTTGGTATAATGATGTTAATTTGTTAAATATAATATATAATTTATTTATTATTTACATTTTTATTATTATCTTGTATGTATGTTTAAATACTTTATTTTGATTATATCATTATATTCTAAAAATTATTTTGCATATTATTATATACATATGAGCAGAGTATTGTAGCAAAGAGTAAGCAGTGGCGGATCCAGAAATTTTGTTGGGGGGGAGGGTCATGGTGTGTCTTTCAGTGGTTGATCCCCAGAAAGTTTTGTCGGTGGGTGGGAACTTTGTAATTGTAAAATAATTATTTTAAGCGATATATTAAACCCATGAGAAGTTATTAAAACCCAAATACTCTACGGGTGCAAAGAAGGGTACAACAATAAGGGGTCGTAAACTTAAACAAAAAAAAATAATTTAAACCCACATACTCTATGACAGTAAAATAAAGTGTACAAGACTATTAAACAAAAGGAAAGTAATTAAAATATAAATACTGAAAATTCAAGGACTATCAATTTTTAAGTAGGTGTTTTAAAGACAATTAATTTAAACCGCCCTATCATATGGCTACAAAATCAAGAACAAACCAAGGATAAATAAGTATAAGCCAAAATTAAGTAATTTAAATGCAATAACTTAATGTAAGGTAAACTTGATGAATGTACTAAACATTCTTAATAAACTTTATCTTATCGTTGAATATCCGATATTAATTTGGAAAAACATTCATTTATTCCTTATTGCTATACGGACTGAAAACATGGACTCTCGGAATTACAAGTATGAGGCGTATGAAATGTGTGTTACAAAAATGATAGTAATTTATATGGCTAAATTGTTGATGCATAGTGGAATTTTAATATTCTCAGCATCGCTCTGAATGGCTTGATTAAGCTTGGGTTATACAGTTTACTTTAATTGCTATCGATATTTAACTTCATTTTGACATTTGTTCACCATTTAAATTATGAACTAAAATTGACAGTAGTTGTGGTTCAAAAAGTTCTGCAATTTAAATTTCTTCTCTAAAATGCCGTTCTCTAAACCGTTCTCATATTCATAAGACGACGGTACAAAAAACTGTAAGGCTATTTGAGGAATCTGGAGAAATAAACAGATAGATACCGATCAGGTTGACCGAAACGAGTTATCAATGACAACAAAACTTCAGATATAAGCAAAGTTTTGTTGAAGATCCACATACATCCCCAGGCAGGGTTGCACAAGTACATGATGTAGGTCATTCTTCAGTCTTACGTTTATTACGTAAAAATAAATTTAAATCATACAAAATTAACTTATTGCAAGAATTAAGTGAAGATGATTTTGGTCTTAGATTAGAGTTTACTGAGGTAACGATGGATAAAATTGAAAATTATTAAAATTTCGTTAACAGGATATGTTTTTCCGATGAAGCAACTTTTACCCTGTGTGGAAGTGTAAATCGACACAATTTAAGGTACTCTTCTTCTTCTTTGGGTGCCGTGTCCGTATTCAGACGTTGGCCGTCATCATGCTTACAATTTCCTGAAACCTTTCTCTGTCGGCTGCTGCGCGAAATAATTCTTCTACTGTGAAACCACACCATTGTCTAATATTACGCAGCCATGAAAGTTTCTTTCGACCAATCCATCTCTTTCCTTCCACTTTTCCTTGTATTATAAGGCGAAGTAAATGGTATTTGGGTCCTCTAATTATATGGCCGAAGTATTCTGTTTTTTCTCTCTTTATGATGTTTATGAGCAGACGTTCTGAGTTGATCATTTGAAGAACATCTTCATTGGAAGTGTGCGAAACCCACGATATCTTTAGGATTCGTCTATAGCACCACATTTCGAATGCTTCTAACTTGTTTAGCATTGTGGTTTTTAACGTCCATGTCTCACAACCATACAATAGGATCGACCACACATAACATTTCAGGACCTTCTTACGAATGTTCATTGACAGGTTTCTGTTGCATAAAACTGGTTTCCAGGTCATAAAAGCCTTACGTGATATTTCGATCCTGCATATTATCTCTTCATCAGAGTCACAATTTACATTTAACCAGCTGCCAAGGTATTTGAAATGATTTACCCTTTCTATCTCTTCTCCATTAAGAGAAAGCAGACCTTGATCTATATGGATCTTTCCAACTGCCATCCACTTTGTCTTTGAAATGTTGATTTTTAGGCCTCTCCGATAACTTGCTTCACTGACTAGATTTAGTATGTTTGGAGATCTTGTAAACTTTCTGCAAGAATGGCTGTATCGTCCGCGTATCTAATATTGTTGATTACTTCTCCACCTAGTCTTACTCCCTCTTGTCTGTCATCCAAAGCTCCCTAAAGATTTCTTCAGAGTACAGATTAAAAAGAGTGGGTGACAAAACACAACCCTGCCGTACTCCACGTTTGATGGGTATTTTTTCAGTGGGACTGTCTCCAATTTGGATAGAGGCTACTTGATTGTAATATAAGTATTTCAGCAGTCTTATATCATAGTGGTCAAGTCCTGCTGCCCGTAGGCAGTCGAAAAGTGTATTGTGTTGGACTCGGTCGAACGCCTTCTCGAAGTCAATGTGAAGAACATAGGGGGATTTTATTTCTCCCCCTGAATATGTTGCTAAACTGCTTATTGAAGCAGTACCTTCGATTTTGGTTCTATGTAGTTATAATAAAATAAAATTGGTTACCTTATATTTTGGCGATCACACTCTCGAAATTACTTTAAATTACACTTAATAATTAAAACTATATTTTTTTTTTTTTATATAACACAAAATCTTTTGTGGAGAAATGAGCGATTTATTTTAAAAGTGACAAATATTAGAGAGTTGTCAGAAATTATAGAATGACTGTTGTCGACGTCATAAAGGTTAAGAAGGGAATTTCTCGCAATTATGTGCAGCAAATAGAAACAGCATCTGTCTTGCATTATCGGCAATTCGACCTATGAATTTTTTAGGTTGCGATATGCAACATAGTCCCCCCCTTGATGTGAACGCATCAAAAAGAAAAAAAAAAAATGTTTATGTACAATTTGAAGAAAGGTATAACTAAAACTAACAAACTATTAATATTCTTGAAGGTGAGTCATAGGAAGAGGACACAGTTTAGCAATAGAGCGAACATATAAGCCTTCAGGAGTTCTGACCTTAACAACTCTTACCTTGTTGTCCTTTCCCGGATATGTCTCAACTACCCGTGCTATAGGCCATTTGAGAGGAGGGCGAGTTTTCGTCCTTAAGCAAGACGAGATCACCAGGCTTTATGCCTACCTGAGGAGTGAACCATTTAGGTCTATTTTGCAGCCTATTAAGATAATCGCGGGTCCAAACCTTCCACCTATGCTGCTGAATTCTTGTGCATTTATTCCACAAAGACAATTTATTTTCTTGAATATCAGAAAGATCTGATTCAGGATAAGACATTAAATTAGATCCAATAAGGAAGTGTCCGGGAGTAAGAAAGGAAAAATCGGAAGGGTCATCTGAGAGCGCACAGATAGGGCGTGAATTGAGCACTGCCTCGATCTGCGAAAGTACAGTGGATAGTTCTTCGAAAGTAAAATTGGAGTTACCCATTATTCTTACGAGATGGTATTTGAAGCTCTTTATGGCAGCTTCCCAAATACCACCGTGGTGTGGTGAGCGTGGAGGGATAAAACTTCCATTGAATTTGACACGAAGTAGCGAAAGAGCGAATAGATTCAGAGGTATCACCTTTAAGAAGCAACTCATAAAGTTCTTTCAATTGGTTTTTCGCACCTAGAAAGTTTGTGCCATTATCGCTGAAAATGATATTCGGATTACCCCTTCGGGCGATAAACCTTTTCAGAGTCAATAAGAACGCTTCAGTAGAAAGACTGGAAATTAATTCCACATGCACGGCGCGAGTAGCTAAACATACAAACACTGCCATATAGGCCTTAGTAAGGGGAGCTCTCTTGAGTTTAGAGGTCTTGATGGGAAACGGACCACCAAAATCAACTCCAACATTTATAAATGGACGTGCAATTTGAACTCTTTCCCTCGGGAGATTAGCCATGATTTGAGACGCGACTTGTGCGTTAAAACGGTAACAAGTGAGGACAATTTTGTATTATACGTTTGATTTGTCGAAGACCATCAAGAGGCCAGAATTTCAATCTAACATTAGACAGTGTATTTTGAGGGCCTGAATGTAGAAGTCTTCGATGTTCTCGGGTAAGTAATAAATTGACAATATGTGATTTTGAGGGTAACAGTAGAGGAAATTTCTGATCATAAGGAACATCTGAAAGGAGAAGACGACCGCCTACTCGTATCATTTGAGACGAATCTAGAAAGGGATTCAATTTACAAATAGACTTATCTTTAAGCAGACGATTATCCATTAAAAATTGGATTTCCGAACTGAAGAAATGTGACTGGGTCAATTTGATGATCATTAACTCAGAACTAGAGAGTTCATGTGGAGTGAGAGGACCTGTACGTCTATGAGACTTAGCTCTTACATTGTGAATAAAACGAAGGCAGTATGCAAAAACTCTCTGAAGTCGAGTGAAACATGAAAATTTGCAGAGGGCATCATATACTTGTGAATCTGGTTTTCTGATCAGATGAGTAACCCTTTTGAGTTCAGGCAGTTCATCAACATTAATACTCGAAGGACCATTAGATACAAAGAGGTTGAAATCAAAGTGTGGATCTGACAAAAATTGAGGACCATTAAACCAAAAATCACAATCAAGCAACTGCAAGGGTGTAGCACCACGAGATAATATATCCGCGGGATTGTCTTTCGATCGTACATGTCTCCATGTATGGTTGGAAGTGAGTTCTTGAATTTGAGTTACTCTATTGGATACAAAGGTAGACCAACGAGAAGGGTGTGATTTAATCCATGCGAGGACGATTTCTGAATCTGTCCATAAATTGACAGAATTTATCTGAGATTGGGATGGAATCAAGACAGAAAGAATCTTCGTAACAAGATTAGAGAGTAATAATGCTCCTAGAAGTTCTAATCGAGGAAGAGTCACAACTTTTACAGGACTAACACGACTCTTTGAGGAGATTAGATTGCAAGATATAAAGCCATTTTCATGTGACGTTCTTAAATAAACACAAGCACCATACGCGCTAAGACTTGCATCCGAAAACCCATGTATTTGAGTACTTGTTACATTGCTAGAATTTTGCAGCAACCTAGGAATCTTGAGATTGGAGATGTGAGGAAGTGTTTGTAAAAATAGATTCCATTCGGTAAGCAATTTTGGACTGAGAGGGTCATCCCAATTCGACCTTTCTAACCAAATCTTTCTCATAATTAATTTGGCAGATACCACTAAAGGGTTAATCAATCCTATAGGGTCATAAATGGAAGCGATTAAAGAGAGAACTTCTCTTTTTGTATATGTATCCTTAACGGTAACCTTTGGCACAAGAACTGAAAAATGATCGGAGTGAAAATTCCAACATAGGCCGAGAATTTTGTTCGTGTGATTTTCAGGATTGATTACATAACTAGCTTCATTAGAGATATGAGAAATACCTGCGAGAAATTCAGGTGAGTTTGCACACCATTTATGAAGCGAGAAGCAAGCGAGGTTTAAACATTCCGTTAATTGACGATGAATTTCGAAGAGTGTTTCGAAATCGTTACAGCCATAAAGCACATCATCGATATAACAGCAATTTAAAAGAGCTTCACTAGCCAAAGGAAATTTGTCGGAATTGTTTTGAGCTAATTCCTTAAGACATCTAGTGCTAAGAAACCCGGAGTTATTTAATCCATAAGTGATAGTTTCGAGTTGAAGACATTTCAAATCCTCTTGAGGTGAATCACGCCACAAAATGTTCAACAGAAAAATCTGTTCGGGATTTACTCGAATTTGTCTGTACATATGACGTAGATCTGCTACAATACAGTATTTAAATAATCTAAAATTTATCAAAATATCGAATAATTCGCGTTGTACCGTATAACCAGGAAGCATTATGTCATTAAGACTTAGATTTGAGGTAGTTTTCATACTGCCATCAAAGACGACACGCAACTTATTTGTTACGCTATCCTTTAAAACGCAATGGTGAGGAATAAAATATTTTAAATCAGAGTGAATATTTCGAGTGGAGAGAGGCACATATCTGCAATGTCCAAGTGCAATATATTCATGAATAAATTGTTTATACTGTACATATAATTGATCTGACTTGATCAGTTTCTGTTCGAGGTTTAGGAATCGCTTCTTTGCGAGGAAAAACGATTCGCCCAATTTTTTATATTCGTTGGGAGATTTGAAAGGGAGATCTACTTGGAATCTACCAGATGATAATATTTTAAGTGACGATTTAAAAATGTCTTCGGCCTGTTGCTCCGAAGGAGTTAGGATTTTTGGAGTACAAGTAAAAGACGAGATTTCTTCTACTTCCCAAAACGACCGTACGAGTGAATCGGTATTTTGAGCTTGAACGAACAAGGATACTTCATTTCGAGGTTGAGTATTTTCTTGAATGTTAAGTATGGAATATGAGTCAATTAACCCAGAGGATTGAGGTACATTTCCACCTACAAGATATCCGAGATGAGTATTTGTTAAGGTAGGAAGATTAGGGCCTAATTTTATTAACCCATAAGTGAGTAAGTCGAAATAAACATCTGCTCCAAGCAACATTTGAACTTCGGCAGGAGTACAAAATTCTGGATCAGCCAGGTGAATGTTTGGTGGAATTTTGAGGGCATTAAAATCCAATGTAATTTGAGGGTGCTTACAAGTGATGGTTGGGAGAATCGCACAAGAGAGTGTAAAATGTTTTGTGGGATTGACATTTGAGAAAATATTTAAATCCACCATTTTATTCGACGTCGAACAGATTTCGGATATCCCAGAAATGTGAAGACTTTTTGTGTAAGGAATACATTTCAAGCGACTTGCTAATTTCTCAGTGATAAACGAAAGCTGACTAGCTGAGTCTGTAAGGCAGCGAACCTTAACGGGATTATTATGAGAATCATAAATTGTAACACATGCTGTTTGGAGTAGAACCTCCTTTTTGCCTGAGAGTGCAGAGAGAGATGATGCTCGGTAGACATCATTAGACTGACATTGATTTGCTATTCGTGGAATTGCAGGAGAACTTGAAGTTTCGCCTTGAGTATTGGGATCACGAGATACATTAGAGTGAGTACGAGAATTTGAAGTATCATGTATATTGTGAGTCTGGCGAGTATTTTGAGAATTACGATTTCCTTGTGAGTCTTGAGAGTGACGAGTATTTTGGAAGTGAGTGTTTCTAGTGGGTAGACTACAAGAATCTTGATTTGTTCTTGAAATGAACCGAGAACTATTTGAGTTATGATTAGAAGCGTTAGAGAAATGGAGCAATGTGTGATGTCTCCTGTTACATTTGGCGCAATTCGACGAAGAGGTACATGAGCTTGCTGAATGACCACTAGCCAAGCAGTTGAGACACGCTTTCTTTGCCTTGACCGTTTGAAAACGGTCATCTTCAGACATATTTAAGAATTCCTGGCAAGTGTATATTTTATGAGAGTTATTTTGACATAAGAAACATTTAAAATACTGATTATTACTACTATACTGCAAATTATTGCTAACTGTGTTAAGAGAAGTAAAACGAGAAAGTTGTTTTTGTTTCGGAGAATGGGAATACTCAGGAGCAAGATTTTCGAGAATTTTGCATTTTCTTTCAATAAATTCAAGGAACTCCAATAAACTTGGGAGTTTGTTTATATTACGATCGGTTTCAAATGATCTTTTAGTATTATAGTCTAATTTTTGAGTAAAGAGATTGATGAGAATTAAATCAGTGAGTTGATTCGAGATGTTGAGGTTTTCTAAGGCGGCGAGATGGCTTTTAATTTGAGTTAAGAAATCCCTTAGAACATGTGCATTGGGTTTTGTAATGAGTGGAGCATTTAATAAACTGTTCAAATGGCTGTTTACTATTAAATATTTATTTTCAAATCTATCGCATAAATTTTTTATTGCAATTTCGAAATTGGAATCAATTATTTCTAGATTGTCAATTAACTTTAACGGTTCATTCCTTAACACTGATTTGAGATAAATAAGTTTTTGAGCATTAGATAACTGTTTATCATTTGTTATTAATTTGGTAAAAACTTCAAAAAAACTGGGCCATTCTGATATTTCGCCCGAGAAAAAAGGTATTTTTAATTCTGGCAACTTTACATTTTGAATTGTGCTGACAGATGGTGTTACATTTGTTACAATAGGTTGAGTTTCAACTGGTTTTGCAGATAATTGCGTGATTTTCTCGTGCAAATATGAGTCTAAATTATAATACTGTTCTTCAACTATGTCCCTATCTGAACAATATTTATCAAAATCTTCTAATTCAAGTTCCTCTTGTAAGTTGAGATACTTGCGATAAGTTTCATTTAATACATTTTTGCGTGCAATATATTGACCGCAATCTAAAACTACATTTTGGTTTTTTGAGACAAATGTTTGAATTCTAGTAATACAAGCTTTAGTATGCCCTCTTAACTTTATAATTTTTGCAACATCAGTCATTTTGAGCGTGAGAAAAAATAATACAAATTTTAAATATAACAAGAGATACTTAGTATTAAGAACTAAATAATATTACCATAAAAATCTACTTATAAGCACTGCGAATCTAAAAATAAAATAAAATAACATGCGACGATACAAAAAACCAATTCGTAAAAGTTACAATAAGTGACCAAACCGCACAGTCCAACCGCGACCGAAACATAAAACTTCTTATCCCTTCAAAGTGACGAAACCAAACCTTCCGGACGGCGCCAATACGAAGAACCTTGGATCGTGGAACCGCCAAAACTGCGATGTGTGAATATGAAAGAATAAAAACTATGTCTTTTCTTTGCGAAGAAATGAGGAAACGAGTGATTTTTTACGAATAATGTGAGAGAATCTTGAGAATTCTTGCGTGAAAGCGTCTTTGTAGAGACGAGAAATGATCGCCTTCGTGGTTTATCAATGAAAAATCCAGCTTCCAGCTTTACAAAGACGGGAACAGCTGCTGTATCCGGCTCGTTAGGATCATGAAGAACATAGGGGGATTTTATTTCTCCCCCTGAATATGTTGCTAACTGCTTATTGAAGCAGTACCTTCGATTTTGGTTCTATGTAGTTATAATAAAATAAAATTGGTTACCTTATATTTTGGCGATCACACTCTCGAAATTACTTTAAATTACACTTAATAATTAAAACTATATTTTTTTTTTTTTTATATAACACAAAATCTTTTGTGGAGAAATGAGCGATTTATTTTAAAAGTGACAAATATTAGAGAGTTGTCAGAAATTATAGAATGACTGTTGTCGACGTCATAAAGGTTAAGAAGGGAATTTCTCGCAATTATGTGCAGCAAATAGAAACAGCATCTGTCTTGCATTATCGGCAATTCGACCTATGAATTTTTTAGGTTGCGATATGCAACACAATGAAACAAACATAAACATTCTTTCGGAATTCACAACTTTTTTGTAATAGAACGCGCATACAGAATAGTGCCTCTCTAGTTCCTAGACCGTTTCTAAATCCAAATTGCTTATCACCCATCTTACTTTCGCATAGAAGGAATACTCGGTTTTGTATAATTCGTAAGAGTATCTTCAGTGTGTGACTCATCAAACTGATTAGTCTAAAATCGCTGCATTTGGTGGGCCTGCTTTTCTTTGGTAATGTTATAAACAGTGACTCTAACCAATCATCTGGTATTTTTCCTTCGTTGTAAATTTTGTTGAAGAAAGTGGTTAAGCAGGCAATGCTTTCCTCATCAAAAAGTTTAAGTAGTTCGGCAGGGATTTGATCTGGTCCAGGTGCTTTATTGTTTTTGGCTTGCTGTATTGCCTTTTCGACTTCCGAATTCAGTATATTGGGACCTCTGTCCAACTGGTTGTCATAGGCAGTATTTGGAGCATTTTCCCTAGAAGCATCGTCAAAAAGGTCAGTGATGTATCTCTCCCATTCTTTGCACTGTTGTTCGTGATCACAAATTTTTCCGTCCGCGCTTTTAAGTATGTGAGCATTTTTCTGTTTTCTAATTCCGGCAGTATATTTAAGTTTCTTATGCAGGTTGAAGCTGTCATGCTTTTTTTGGAGGTCTTCTATTTCTTTACATAAATTCTCAAGCCAGGATTCTTTGGCTTGCTTAATTTTTCTTTTTATGCGTTTATTAATTTCACGATATTCGATAATATTTCTATTTTTGTGTTGCCGTCGAACTTCCATCAGATCTAGAATTTCTTGTGTCATCCACTCATTTTTTGCCAACATGGTAGGTGTTTTCAAAGACTCTTGTACGTTCTCTAAAATCGAGTTTTGAAGGTACTGGTGTGACGTAAATTCACACTGAAGACTGAATGCGTGAAAACCATACTCAAAGACCACAAAAATTAACTGTATGGTCAGATATAGTAGTTACTTATTCAATTGGGTCATTTTTTGTCGAAAGAAATTTAACGTCAGATAGTTGGTGTAAATGTTCGGCGATATTTAGATGAGATATTTCCTGAACGATAAATGGGTAGACAAGGTAGAATTGAATGGCCTCCACTTTCATTCGATTTCAATCCTAAAGATTATTTTTATTAGGGATACTTCAAAAATTCAGTTTACAAAACTTAACCAGCAAGTCTTGCAGAGCTAAGGCAACGAATTATCAATGAATCTCGAATAATTTCTAGACAATCATGGAGAAATATGGTAGACGCCTTCTACCATCGATTAGGGTGCTGTCAACTCACAAATTGAGCACATTTTGAACACTTAATAACGTAACTACTATGTTAAAAAATGTTCTAAACTATCAATTGTTACGTTTTAATGTATTTGAAAATAGTATTAAAAAATTTATTAAAACAATTTAGGTGTTGCCAGACTTCGGTTTTATGTATTTATGACCTTCCAGATTACATAAAATCATAAGTGTTACATATGGTTGAACTCATATTGAATAACAGATTCCAATAATGACTGAATATACAGGGTGATGTATTTGAAAAACCAAAGTTACTAATAATATAAGAAAAACGGCAAATCTGGCAACATTGTAAATATCAAATATGGAATCTCCGTATCCCAAAATAGGTGTACCTCAAATTTTGTACAATTATGATTAGCATTTTACGAGATAATTAGTCGTTTCCAGACTTTTGGGCCACTCTGTATATTGTTGTATACCGCAAGGTTGCTGCAAGCGTCAGTAGGTATATCCTATATATTGTGACTAAAGAAAAATATGTGGGGTGTAATACGCCAACATGGCAACCGTTTTTATGAAACGATTTTCATGTCTTCGTTATTCTTGTCTAAAGCAACTAATTATATATAATGTATACTTTTAAATTTAGTTTATAATTAATAATTATATATTTTAGGCACACGGATACTTTACACGTAAAGTCGAACGTAACGCAGTCCACTGAGGACATTCTCAGAACAGACTTTGCAGCATTGGGATTATCGTACGATGCATTTAGTTTTATTAAATATATCGGTGTTCAAACGGTAGGACCCGAAACTAATTTTAAAGATTTAAAAATGACTGTGTTAGATAAATTGGAAAGTACCGAGGTTAGAACGATGAGAGACGCCAAATATGTATATCTCACTTTAAAAGTAAGTATTGTTGACAATCTAATATCTATATACTATAATTAATAATTATAAAACTTACATATAAGCAAAGTTAAGAAAAAAATTAACTACTACCTCAACAAGTACTGCTTAAAATTAATCAAACCCACCCATATATCAAATTTACCATGGAACTAGTATCTTCCCAAGCCATTAACTTTCTTGATTTATCTATTACCAGATTCAATAATCAATTCGACTTTGGTATCTTTCATAAACCCACCCAAACCGATCATGTCATTTATTCTTCCTCCAATCACCCTCTATCACATAAATTGGCTGCTTTTAGAAGTTTCATCCACAGACTATTCCATCCTATGTCAACAATGGTTATAATCCTTTTATAATAGATAAACTCATCCGTAAAAGAGAATCTAGATTGCTTCAGAATTCTGATTTTCGTCAAGATTCTTCTACGCAAATTTACATGTCGACACTATATGAACCGTAGCACAGCCACCTTTACTTCCAAGCCATGAAGTAAAAAAGGCAACACCGCATTCTATGACGTCGGTAGTCCGATAATCAGCTGTAAGGTCTACCCATCGAGCAAAAAGACAAAAGACGGAATGTAACGGTAGTGGGGACAAAAATATTGTTAAACAGGAAGTGCTATCTTGAGAGGCCACTTTAAACAAGGAAAGACAGTCTCTCTCCTTGTTTAAGAAATCAAATTTAGTTTGGTTATGTTATTGTTTGTCCCAACTGTCACATAAAACTTTATTTATATTGAAGTTTTTTACCAATTGTGTCACTTTTTAGACTATTATCGTTAATATTTAATTAAAACTTTAGATTTTTAAATTTAGCACCTTTGCATTTCCGGATATGTCCGCCATCAGAGGCCACTTTTTTGGTCTCCTTTTGATAACGATTAGATTCCCTCTTTTGTCTTTTTGCTCGATGGGTCTACCAGACAATTAAACTAATTTGAATTTTAGAAAACTGATATTTTGAAAACTTCAATTCATTACAGAAATATTTTAGGGAAATTAAATTAATAAAACCTTATATTTACCTAATAAATATATATAAAGTTTTATTATTATTTAGGTTATATTATCAATAAAATAATCACTAGAGTAAAATTTATTGCACTTAAAATACAGTGTCAAACAGTTAATCTTACAATCAAATGCAGTCAAGAATCTCTAGAAATTTTAAATATTAAGTACTTAAGCATATAAATAACACAATACATTAACACGACATTTAAAAAGATTATTAAAAATACAAAAGATATAAATTTGTTAAGTAAAAACTTAGTGTAACTATTATGATTAAAAAATTCATCCTAAGAAATCAGACACAATATAAATATTGTTCTAAATTAATCTAATTCAAAATTAAATATTTTACTATTTATAACTTTTGTTGAATTTTTATACTTAGGTATACGAAAGTAGCAATTTTAAATATGAATAGGTTTTTTGTCATATAGACCAAGTTAAAAGAGGTATACATGAAAAATGTGTTGAATGTAACATATCATTTATAACTTGTATATCGATTTAAAATAGCCTATATTCTCAAAAGATTTTTGAATGTAATACTCAAATTTGTTATCACTTATCTAAAAAGCAGATCTAAATGAGAAAGTAAGTTCTCTAATTGTGAACATCTTGTTATTTTACTATATTGTAAAATCCATTTCAAATCGTTACTACTTAATCTATTCTTACCTACATTGACGATTACACTAAAATTACTGCTAACGATTACACTACGTATTACACAAAAATTATCTCACTTGTGTCCCAACTGATTAATGTTTAATACATAGAAATATACACAGTCACTTGTAATTTTACTTGTCCAGTTTTTCAATGGGATATTATTGTCTAAGTCTAATTGTCATAATTATGTTATCTCTTGTTCCCTCTTCTTATGCAAAAAGTTTCTTCTGTCTTCGGGATTCCTTCTTTCTTTAGTACGATGATCTTAGTTACATATGATGGTACTTCAGGAAATATATTAGGAACTGCATTGCTTTTTAATTTGGGAAATATTAACTTTTCAATGTGTACATTTCCATCTTTATCTTCTCATTGTTCAGTCCGCTGAATATCATCTTCATGAAAATGTTTGGCACATACTACGGAAGATTTGGTAATTGTATAGCCTTCTCTATGAATAGAGCATAACCCAGTATACCCTCTTTGGGGATCTTTGGGAAACGAAAACGTACTTTCTGCCTGTTTCGTTTTTAAAGTACTGGCATAATTGGTTTTGCAACCAGGTACACAACAATGCCAGAGCATCTGTAACAAAAAACAAAAGTATTATTATTGTTGTTTTTAGTTTACATATTTTGTAACAAGAAGCAAAAAGTATTATTATTTTCAGTTTGTTTTGTAGGTTATATTTATACTTGCCTTTTAAATTGTCGTTAAGAATCTTGCTAAAAGTTCTAAATTTAATGAAATTTCACTTAAGTATATTAATATTTTCTAATTGATTTAAACACAATTTACAAATAAAACATTCGAATAAAGTTAAAAAAACACTAAATTCAACAAACTTTACAAGCCTTCCATATGCAATGTTAAACAAAACAAACCACGGTCGGACTACCACGCGTTGTTGCCAAATTTCTACTTCATGGCTTGGAAGTAAAGGTGACTGTGACCGTAGTCAAGTTTACAGACTGACTTGTTCTGATTGTGATTCCTCCTTTCTTTAATAATTGTCTTTAAATTTTCATTCTTTTTTTTTGCTACTGTTTTCGCTCATTTTCAACCACCCTTCCTTACTAATCACCCATTAACACATACCTCAACACGCCCCCCTCCCGTTTTTTTCTTTTCTCTATTTTACCATATTCCTCCTACTTTCACTATTTTATCCTTAACACAGTTATTTGCTTTATTTCCCATCCTCCTTTCATTCCTTTTTCTTCCCATTCTGTTACATTTTCTTTCCTCATGTCTCTTACTTTTCAGGAAACCTTGCTTATCGTGCTGTGACTTGTTCTTTATCATCATTACCTCTCGTTTCGACCCTTTCAGTCTGTTGACTCCATTACCACCTTTAAGTGACATTTATATTATAAATTTCACTTAAAGGCATTTCGCCCTCCTTTTCATCTTGCCCCTACATTTTACTATCTAGTGCTTTTTTCCGCAATCTTTTGTACCAAATAGGGTCCTTTTTATTATCATTTCCACAAAGAGCTAAAAATGTATGTTTGATTTATATTTACTTATTATTTTAGAGTTTAAATGACAAATTTCAAACCGACATCCAAGACAGTACTGCACCACTTTATTTACCCGCCTTCTTTACCTGCACGGAAAAATGTCAGTCGTGTAAAAACAACTGTAGTCTATCAATGGGTCACAAGGAAGAAGGCGAACCTCACCAAAGTACTCAAGATTGTACGTTTCAGCATCAGTATCAAAATTATGTGTATCTTTGTAAGGTAAATATTTTTTATTTTAATTATTAATTATTGTTTGAACTTCAATGTTGCATATTATTAGGTATGTAAAACAATGAGTTTTTAGTTCATGTTGGATTGTTAGGTGATTACATATTTTAAAACGTTCTAGTCGAGTCACTGTGAAGGAAAACAGGTTAACGCCTCAAAATATTTCAATAGTGGCGCCCTCTATGCCTCTGCATACGAAACAAAAGACGCACTTCTTCGCGATATCAATGCTTGGATATATACTACAGTTGTTTATTTATTTTAGGTTTGCTACAAAAACGGACATAGATCAATCGTTAAACCCAGTTATCAAACGGTGAGTGATAATTCCTGGTCGAGCTATTTAAATTACGTATGGTCTGGTTATGTGATAGAGTGTCCTAAATGTGGAGAAATTTTCCGAAGTAGACAGCATTGGTATGGTAACAAAAATCCAGAAGATTCAGCCGTAAGGGCAGAGGTAGTTCATATGTGGCCCGGGGTGAGTGGTATTGATAAATTATTTAAACCCTTAGAGACATCACGTAATAATACGTCACATACATACACTTATATTAATTGTTGTTGTCCTAAACACACACATTTGCATATTTGAGATTTAAAACATCATCTCAGAAATGTCTTTAAGGGCTTTAAAATCATACTGTGTGTACAACAAAATATGCTTTAAATAGAACAAACCCTTTTTTCAGGAGAGATCGTTATTTGGATCTCTTAATTCAGCTCAAAAAGTTTTGGATGGAGTAAGCATGTTCACTGATGTGATATCTCATGTAGGATCTCAACCTAAAAAGTTACTGAGCGATTGGGCAGCTGATAAAATAGCACCTAGTTATTGGAGGCCAAACCACGAAATTAAAGTAAGTAGATATACTCAACTTTTGTCTATCACATATTCTTCTTTAAATACATGTACCTAACTCACACACATATTCGGAAATGATATAACGTTGTACAGCAATTAACATTACGAAACAAACAGATGGAATTATACTAGGTCCTGATCGATCATAAGCAAAGATTAAGATTTCCCTCTCTTCCTACTCGATCCTCTTAAAAAAACTAACTTCACAACAATAAGAAAAATTTTACAATTAAATGAAATATCCATGAAACTATGAATCAACTAATTAAATTGATTTTGTTATTGCAAAATGGTAGACTGTTATATTAACTTTATTTAACCCCCAACTGGCGTTGTGGGGTCAGACGGACCCCAGTACTTTTTAAATCCATCTAAAACTTGCAAATTTATCATTTATGCCTGGCAGCGCCATCTACCTTTAAGTTGGTGCACTCGTAAAGGACTCCGATACGCACATGGCATCTGGACATGCGTATGCTAGAGCTGTACGTGCTTATAATTTATTACAGCAAGCGTTATCACAATTGATTTTTAAAAATCTTATTTGATATAGACAACAATGTAATATATTTAAATAAACAGATTTTATACTAATATTTTTTTTCTTTTCATTAGTCGTAATTACTTATTACCTTATTTTTTTAAATGTACACAATAGAGTACGTTTCATTTATAATTAAACTGGTCGAGAAATTCCATTTACAGAGTGTCGCTTCGCTCTCCCCTCCACGTTTTTCTACCTGTTCGAGATCCCTACTGCTATTTTTATACACAGGTATCTTTGAAAAATGTTTCCTATATGCCTATTCAGGTAAAATTTAACATATAATAAAAAAAACACTGTTCACAGTGAAAATATATGGTCAAACATTAATTTTTTATAATAATTTGTTTAAAAAATGAAAAAAAATAGAGTGCACAAAAAAATTTTGGGTAAACATTGCAATTTATAGTTTTAAAAACAATATTCCACATCGATCATATTAATTCATTCACTATAACTCTAATCCGAGGTGAAAACCCCCAGGCGCTCCACTATATGCATATCGTAGGTGATGAATACTTGATATCTTATTTTTATTTTAGGTATGTTTCCTGTGTAAAATACCATTCCTGCCAAACGCCAAAAAACACCATTGTCGCTCGTGTGGTGAGGGTTTCTGCGAAGGCTGTTCTTCCAAACGGCAGCCCGTTCCAGCGCGGGGTTGGCTAGAAGATGTAAGGGTATGTGACAGTTGTTACAGCGATCAACCACCGACTCTTTCCAATATGGGAGATCCTTCAGAAAACCGTGCTCGACAAATTGGCGAAACAGTTATCAGTACCATTTCTGCAGTCACGTCGGTGTTAGATATACCTAAGGAATACATAAAAGAATCCGCTCGACCTACATACTGGACTCCTGACAACGAATGCATAGAATGTTGGGTTTGTAAAAAGCAATTTGGACCATTAAGACCTTTGCATCACTGCAGAGAATGTGGAAGGGGGGTGTGCAATGAATGTTCCGGATCTAGAAAAGCGGTACCGTCGAGAGGGTGGGACAGTCCAGTGAGAGTTTGTAGCAAGTGTCGATGATTGGTGCCATGTCGAACTGTAATGTACAAATTGTTCCTTTGAGATATACGCATGTTGAGCAGGAAGGATAATTGTTGAGTACTGATGAAATTTATACACAAACAATATAAGACTAACATTCTTGTAGCTACTTTAAAATGTGGTGAAATGATGTTAAAATATGTAAATTTTAAACGAACTTTATATTAAAAAATGCAACAAGTTATATAGTTTCATAGAAATTAAACCAAAGCATTCCTTTTTTTATAAAATGTGAAGTTTTTGTCTTTTCTCTTTAAAATAAGAAAAGCTGATTCTAACCTAAAAACTCTACAAAATTTTAGTAGCTACAGAAAATTGTAATCTAAATCTAATGAAGGTGTGTTTATAATTGGTATTTTCTTATAAAATCTTTGCACGTCATCAAATTTTGACGTTAACATTTTCGCACAGAGTTGCCATATTGTCGCGATAATAGAGAATCTAGGGAATTGTGAAACGATGAAAATATAAGGTTTTTATTGTTATAAATTCATCACTTCCGATGTATAGATAAAATGGATGACAAAAAAAATTTATATTTGTAACAAATTAGATACAAATATCGTGTATTTTACGATCTTTCAACTCTCGTGATATTTATTAAGCAGACCACAGACGCATGCCTAGTGACGGAGAACAAGTTTCATAATGAACATATTTTCACTCGTGCGGACATAGTTCGTCCAGGTAGTGTGTTGTGTCAATGGAAGGTCATGTAGGTCACTATCTACGCCACAATCATGGAAACATCTTCACTCAGGTGTTGGCGTCACCAAAGTGAAGTCTTCGACAAACAGTTCTGAAATTAAACATCCGATTACTGTTTGTAAGACATTTATGGATATCCGTACCTAATACAGGTTGGACAACAATTTACGAAGCAAGATAGGCGTCTCAGGATTTAATATTTTTAGCTATGGTGTACGAGGATCCAAATTCCTTGCTCAACTTGTGGTTCGACGAAAGTCACATTCACTCACACGGTTATCAATCACCAAAGTCGCTTTCTTGGTTTTTAGAAGAGTAACTGTTATCGTCCAGAAAGCACTACATAGTATGCGTTTGACGAGTTGGTATGTAGTGAGAGAAATCTGTGTGCTAGTCTGTATTTCATTAAGCATGATGACGGTACATCTCTTCCTACTATCCAGAAAAGTTATATGAACGTGGCGATAAGACCATTTCTTTAGGATGTAAAAAGATGGTACCTTTGGGATGGAAATTTGGCCTGCTACACCGCTCCACAGTCTGTGGCTATACGGCAAAAATTATTTCTAGAAAAAATCACTTCTTGTGGGGTTGATGTCTCCTATCATTCACAATCCCATGATCTAACACCGCCTGATGCTTACATCTGGGGAATGTCAAAATCTGCGTGATCGTTGGAGCACATTTATACATCAAATTTATTTAAAAATTCCTTTATAAAAGGTATAATAAAAAAACCCTATTGGGCTATATCACTGCACGTTTTCGAAATAACGATTCCATCACCAGTGCTATCTGGGTGTACATGTTTGAAGCCCCTAAATACATGGGTAAAAACCCTTCAAATGTTTTAGACTAACTTTGAGCAGTACACAGTAATGTTGCCACAGTATATATATACATATAATATATATATATATATATAATATATATATATATATATATATATATATATATATATATATAGAAATATATATATATATATATATATTATATATATATTATATATATATAGAAAAAATATATAGAAAATGGAAAAGGATAATGCGAGTGAATAATAAAAGTAAAAAGTAATGGCATGTCTCGCAAAACAAAAAACCAAAAAATGGTATATCGATGGAAGGCAACCGTATATACGTATTTCTGACTATTGGTCGTCTTTAGTACGGTGTAGCCAAGTTAGAAAAGGAGCATATTAACTTGGGAAAGGATCACTACAGGAGCAATGCAACCAATTTGTGGCATTAGAGTTAGAAGACCCTGATGGTTTCCAAGGCAACAAACCTGTTGAAAATTGTTGCCCTCTATACTCGTGCTTCAATATCTATGCTTTACATGTGAAAGGTAAGGTCCAAAGAATACCGGAATAATAAAAAACATATATGATATAACATTATATATTGAAATAAAAATAATGAAATAAAATTCACACTCAAATGTTTTCAATAAACAATATCTCATATAATGATTCTCAAAATTTTGTTCTACGTACGTGAACCTTCAAAATTAATGGTACAAACAATATTAGTTAAAATCTCAAAATCCCAATTATTATTCTAAATCTCCTAATCAAAATATTTATATCTTTTCTAAAGTAATTGTAAAAATTGTGTTATCAATAAAAGAAAAACTGCAGAAAAACAAAACTATCTCTCTCTAATGATGAGTGGTCCAAATCCTTGTTCCTTGTAGCCTATACTATCTATTCTTAGCAGCTCCCTAGGTAATCAGCAATCTTACAACAAATTGTTGCAAGTTTATCGTCCTTAATGATCTCCTTCAAATGCACGAATCCTTCAAATTATGCTAGCCTCTTCTCCTTCTCGATAAACTGAATCTCTCGTTGGCCTGAGTGAAAAATAACTCTTGGAATATCTTCTCTTTACGATAAACTGAATCTCTCGTTGGCCTGAACAGTGACTCTTGGAATATAAGTAGAAAAATATGACATACAATCTTTTACTGGATCAGCTTCTGTCAGATACACTAACTACACGAAAACTCACAAACTTTCACTGCTACTGCTTCCTACCTCTGGGAAACTACCCGAGAACAACGGCCGTTCGCCTTGCACCCTTGGAAACCAACTGACTATCTTTTTTTCTTCAAAAACTAACTAAAGTCTCATTCTCAAACCAACCATCCCACCTTTTTCAATCTCATCCAATCAAAACGCGTCATACATCTCCCATTTCTTCATTTCGATAACAAACAAATTTTTACCTACAATTATAAAATGTCCTAAAACTTATTTACAAACTAATCTTTTTCTACCAATTCTTATGAACTAACAAAAACATATCTTTCTAAAATCTATTCTATTGTCCTAATTACTGCACAAATTTATTTGGAAAACCCGCTTCCATTGTCTAAGATTTCACTTAAGCTTATTCACGTCACTCAAATATATTTTAACAAAGAAAATAATTTATGCATATCTTACGTTTTGTTCAATATAGGTAATCCAAAGATAAAAGACTTTCATTCTTCGAAATGTTTGTAGTTTATTATTCGACTTATCTGAATTATTTTAAAATATTTTGAACTTTGAAATATTTTAAGCAAACCAATATTTTTCCCGATTTTACATATCATAACAATATATATTGTGAACTTTATTATTAAATTTAATGGATTTTGCTAAATTATGGCATTTGGGTCATTTAATTATATCAAAAGTCAGTTAACCGCCTAAAAATTTGATGATGAAAAAATACCTTTCATAATAGTACTTTAAAAAATAATTTTTTAATTTCTAAGGTAAGTTTTATTCAATTCAGTACACGAAATTCAAAATCGCCGGTCTCTTCAACTGTTGTTTCTGAGAGAACTAAAAAGTGAGAAAAGAGAACTGGAAATTGCTAATAAACATTTTATTTAAAATTATCTCAGCCCCATTTCTTGTTTGCAACAATTTTTGTACAGCGTACAGATTCTTGAGAAATAAATGTTTTCCTCCTATGAGGAGGGGTTATAGGGTGAAGTCCGGGGTTGTAGTTAAAAACTTCTTTGCATCCAAAAATTGATATTCTCAGAAAAATTCAGCTTGTTCGTATGATTTTTAGAGCTATTTAATACTATTTTTTAACAAATATATTCCCAAAACATCAATTTTTTGTAATATCATTGACATTAATAAGAATGTAATGTAAGCATAATTAATAAAATATTTTTTTTATATATTATTTGAGCTATTCTATATATATATTGTATTTTTTAATATTTATTTCACTATAAAAAATCAAAATGACAATTACTGTATACTAATTAACCTTATTAAATTAAATTAAATGCCTAACCGTCATTTGCACTCTAAAAATTCAAGATACATGAGCGTACTGTTTTTTTAATGATATTTAATCATTGAAAATTGATAATTAAGTGCCAAATTTTTTTCTAAATTTGATTTTATTGATGATTGATGAAATGATGTATATAATTCAAAATAGTTAAAAAATTATCATAAAAAAAAACGATAATTCTAAAATTACATTACTACAATATAGGTAATTTCGAACAATTGGTTGTACTGTGGCGACGCAGAAATGTCATTGATGACGTGCAAGAACTTTAAAGGAAATAATGTACATTTTTGTATATTTAAAATAATGTAATTTGCAACTGATTAATATTTGCAGATACCATTCTTTTTTAATAATTATTAAGTCTGTTGCTATCATTACTATAAATGAATAGTAGGTGAAACGAGACCTTTTAGTAACTAGGTATTAATGTTTTTACAATTGTTACAAGTTATTACATTCATAGACAAAAAATATGGAAACATGAATTTATAATTTTTGAAAGTACGCAAAGGTGTACATAAAAGATATTTGCGTTTAGATAAAAACAATCATGGCACCTTTTGATTGTCCTTGTTCCTAAGCTTTTTATGCCGCGAATATTATTGAAACATTTGTTTAAAATTCACGGTTCGATTTATATATACACTGGAAAGCAAAATTAAGCGGACACCCAAATTTTTCTAAAAACTGGCGTTTAAAAGTAAAATTGTATTACAAATCAAGAATTTAACAGAAAATAATATTTAACAAAGAAGAATAAAAAATTCAAAAAAGTTAAAAATCTGTTTCATTTTAAACATATTTTAATGAATAACAATCTTTGGTATTGTGTATGATCTCCACATTTCTCATTCGATTAGGTATTCTTGAAAATGAAGCAACAATTCTTTCTAACTGATTAGCTGCTATTCATCACGAACTGTTTTCCTTTAGTCATTAATGTTTTGAAACTCAACATGGTTACATGGAATAGGTCGTCATAGAATAACCCATGTATACTTTATTTTGATTTACGACTGGGCAATGGTAATAAAGAAATCCTAATTTCATCCAAGTAATCTCGTGTTATTTTTACAATGTGCAGACGAGCATTATCTTGCATCAGACGAAAGTTTCCCCAACAAATGGGGCAAACATTGTTCAATACATCTTTCGTCGTTTAAATTGCTCCTTGCAATTGTAACAATTTCTGTATGAACCTCTAGGGAAATACCTGGCGACACTTCTACCAAATTGAACTGTGGGAGTAAAACAACATTTTCTTTTCGTTTCATTTTGAACAACAAGCTGTAAAGAAGTGTAATCGTTGCCTCCGATGATCTGCTGTAATAGAGGTCCCGTGGCAGGTATTCTGGACCTTAATCCATATTCATTTAAACGCATTCGAACGGTATAAACGAAAATTGGGTTTCTATGGACATCATTTAATCGTAGAACAAGTCTTCTTCTTCTTAGAGTGCCATATCCCTACGGAACGTCGGCGACTACCATGCTTATAATATTATTATACTGATCTCGGTCTTGCGCTACGTGTAGCAATTGGTCCGCTGTCAAACCTGTCCACTGCCGCAAATTCCTCAACCAAGAGAGTTTTTTTGTCCTATCCATTTCTTTCCTTCGATTTTACCGTTGAGAATTAGCCGAAGGAACTCATATCTTGGTCCTCTGATTATATGTCCAAGATATTCTCGTTTACGCCTCTTAATAATATTTAATAGAGTTCGTTGATGTCCCATTCTTCGAAGAACTTCTTCGTGTCTGGTTCTGCTAGTCCATGGAATTTTTAGTATCCTTCGATACAACCACATCTCAAACGACTCGATTTTATTCATGATATCGGCGTTTAAAGTCCAAGTTTCACATCCATACAAAAGTACAGACCACACGTAACATCTTGTAAACTTTTCACGGATTTCCAAATTTAATGAGTTATTGGATAATAGAGGCTTGAGTTTTTGAAATGAGTTTCTTGCCTGTTCAATTCTACATCGAATTTCGAAGGATGGATCTAGATTTTGGGTAATTCAATATCCAAGGTATTTGAATCTCTGAACTCTCTGCAGCGGTTGTTGGTTTAATATCAGTTGGGTTGCGCCGATATCCACTTTACTGGTCACCATGTATTTAGTTTTATCGATATTTATCGACAGTCCCCAATTTGTGCATTCCATGTCAACTCTATTGATTAGCTCCTGCAGATCGTCGATGTTTTCAGCTAGAATCACAGTATCGTCGGCATACCGTATATTGTTAATTATTTCTCCTCCTATGATAATTCCTTTTTGATCTTTTAAAGCTTCCCTAAATAGATTCTCAGACTACACGTTAAAGAGCGTTAAAGCTGTTGACTAATTATTTCTTCGCACTTGTTGTTAATTCGGTTTAGAAGAATATGCAACAGTATTTTAACGGCATGGCTCATTAAACTAATGAGTCTACAATCGCTACATTTCTTAACGTTTGGTTTCTTAGGTAGAGGAATAAAGATCGATTTTAACCAGTCTGAAGAACTACTGTTGCTAAGAATATATGATCGCTTAAAGCTTGGAATATAATAAAACTAGCTTTAACTTGACTTTTGGTATTTCGTTTACCTTGACCTGGCATCCTGATGCATCGTTATGTTTCCATAAATCTTTGTATTCATTTCCATCGTATCAGAAATTCCTGAAGTTTTTGCGATGTAATGTATGCCCATCATCCGGTAAAGCAACAGCTTATGCTACTTCTTCTGGTGTCATCAATTTTATTGCAATTTTTGAAAAGAGAAAGCAAAAAACAGTAAAGCCAAACTTGTAAACACTTAAAATACCAAAATAAACTTAAAATAATAACGCTTTTAAATTTAAGACACTATTTGACATTAATAAAAAAAAGTTTAAGTAAAACTGTGTTCGCAAAAACAATCTAAACAGATTGAAAAAAAGAAATAAACGTTATCTCTAATAAAACGAAAAATACATAAAAATCTGAGTGTCCGGTTAATTTTGCACTCCAGTGAAGTATTTATTTACTTTTATTTAATTGTACAATTGCCTCTTGTAATGTATTTACAGATTAACCCATCTAAACAAAAAGATTCTGTTTATATACTCGTATAAAAATATTCTAGAGGTTTCCGTCAAAAACATTTTCCGGAAAAAAATTTTGTGGGTATTACAAAATTAGCGAGATATCTAACAAAGATGACCCACATTATGTTTTCACTTAATAGACAAAGATCACAATCGTATTTCCCCTAGTCTCCCCTCCACATTGTGCATGAACGCCGATCATAGCCTTACACCAAACGATACACCCGATTGTTTTCGATCCAATTACTCTTGTAGCAACGCAGACAAAAGAAAAGATTATCGAAGTCAAAACATATTATCAGCAAATGAACTCAACGCCATGGGAAAGGCGTTGTATAATAGATGTGATTTGTGTTTGACACAAGATGGTTTCTTTGAATGTTTCATTCGCTAAGTTTTATTTATTTTTACAATTTACCACCTAGCCTACAGACACGCATACAAAGCGATACCTACAAAGGAACTGAAGCGACGATGCCATTTTTTTCTGAAGCGTTTTTCTTGTGACATCCTAATACAACTTACATTTTTATTGATCATAAACCACAATTTTAATTTAAATCATTTAATTTAGACGTATCGATTTTTAGCTAAATACAAAGTATTTCTCAAAATACAAAGTATGAATAATTGTTCGTTTTAATGTTTTGCATTTTGAAATTGATTACCGAAGGACAAATCAAAACTTAAAATAAACTTATTTTAAAGTAAAATTGTGGCTTATTCTCAATAAAAATAGTAGTAAGCTGCCATTTAAATCGATTCACCCAAATTTGATTGTCTTAGCACATTTTTCAAATTTTAAAAAGACGACAGGTGAGATAGAAACAAGTTTTTCAACAATGTTGAACCTCCCCTCTGGAGTTAATTCCACTGTACAATTTTTGACGGTGACCTTATAACCCTATCTTCTTCTTCAGTGCCTTATCCGGTCCAAATGTTGGCGATGATCAAGGCTATCATGGTTTTGTTGACTGCCCCCCGAAACAGCTCCGCGGAGGGACGTAGGTCATCCCAAACCATTGTCAGAGGTTTTTCAACCACGAGATACGAGGTCCTTTCCTGCCAAATACTTTACTCTGCATACCGAGTTGAAGAATTCGATATTTTTCTTCGTTCAGCATCACGTGGCCGCGGTTCTCAAGCTTACATTGTTACACTAAATTAAGCACTTGTTTTTCTGTTTGTCATGCGCACAGCATTGCCTTACTTCTCGCATGATCTTCACCCCTATAATCCTATAACCCTATGCCGTTTTAAATATGCCTTTCTCATTTCCTCCTGTTGAAAAGGCATATCCACGTTAAATTCTTTCCGAATGTATATAGAGGTGCACGGATTAGCAAAACGACGGACCTATGTGTATACGGAGGGACCTAGTTAAAAAATTGGCACTATAATTGAGTTACAGGAAGAAAAAGAATGTTGTCTCTATACCCTAGCAAGCTTTATTTAAACAGAAGCGGATCGAATGAATTCCTTTTTGTTTTTTTTTTTCAGCTAACTTAACCTAATTACATCTAATCTTTATTTATACGTCCATGCATCTAACCAATTTGCACCTAAATCCTCTACTATTGCCGCAGAAATCAATGGTAATTCGGGAGTGAGCGTAGATGTAATGTAGCCCAGTCGCTCTTCCTATTTTTAGGATTATGCTTTTGTTCATTTGTTGTTTCTTATTATTTTGTTGATTTGGTGTTCTGTACTTTCATGTCGTCGTCCTTTGCATCTTCTTACATAATATTTTCTGTATGCTAATTAGTGCTAAAATAGTTTCACAACTTGGTGTTTCCTATTCGAAATTAACATTTTAAAAACAGTTATCTACCTTTTATACTGATTTATGTTATGGTCAAAGGCCTTTTTATATATAAGAAAGTAATGATAATTTCTGTTAGTTTTTTTTTTAATACAAAGATCTTTTTATTCGACTTTGGTTTATAAAGTTTACAAAACTCAGCAACTAAGTAAATGATCCCTAGTCAAATTTGATCAATGTATGGTAATGAATGCGTGTTCACGAACTTTATTAATATTTTTTATCTATCTATCGGTGCATAAAACTTGTTAACGATTGAATACATTGTTTTCTAAAAAGCGTCACCAACATTGAGATTTTTACTTTTTTAAGAAGTTATTTTTTAGATGTTAACGTGTTTCAGATGCTTTATGAAATATTGTTTTGTGCTCAATTTTTGTATCTATTATGCAATAAAGTACTATAATTCTCAAAAATTTTGCTTTATTTTATTTACAAAACTTAAATGGGACATACATACCGGGTGGTCACCTTTCATTTACATTCATATGTCTACTAATTGCATAGCAAGATTTTAAATGACTGATAAATTACTTTTAATCCAAAAGGTACAGTTCTATAATTTTCTTGACAGGAAGATTTTATGTTTGCCAGAAGTATTTTTATACCAGACTTGACAACATGGAAAAGAAAATGCGAATGCATGGGAGTTCCGCTACGAATCGCATACCTATATACGTTAAGGCTGTTTTATCGGTGCACCAAAATTTTTTCTCTGTTATTTACCGACGAAATGTCTCGAAATTTGGACATGTTATACGAAATTATGTTGCCTTTGATGGTTTTACTTTTTTTATTTTTTTGAATTTTCTGTTGAAAAATTGGATTATAATGTTTAACGTTCTATTATAACCAAACTTTTCACGCCCATCAGTTGAAAGAGTTTTTTTTCTGTAATCGTTGATTCTTTTTTCACCTTTCTGTGTCCAGTAATAATCGAGAAAAGCGTATTCAAACTTTGAAGAAAATTGCTAAAAAATACTGATATCTAATAGTGAAACGTGTTCTCTCATCATTGTCGCTAAGCTTGATCGTTATCGCATTAGTGACGTCAAATCTCATGAACGTACGGTACGGTCTTATTTTTATTTCTCTATGGGTACGGTCAGTTAGTTCCCTTGAATTAGAATCCATTTTAGTTCTTTCATTCTTGTATTTTCTTTATCAACTTGCTTAGTTTTTACAGTTTACAGTATTCTTATTTATTTTGAAAACATTGAAATTAATTAGTTTACGGGTATGTTTAAGTAATATATTATTAGTTTAGTGGTATAAGTTAAAAGTTCTTTAGTTTATGCGTATTTTTAAGTATTACATTAGGTTAGTGATATAAGTTATAAGAGACAAGATAAAAAATGAGTCCCAGTAAACGTCCTATGTCAAGGAAAAGGAGAGCAATTGCACTGCAGTAAGTATTTATATATTTATATTACAACCGTTTTTAAAAGCTTTTATTTAACTTTATTTAACTTTAAGTCATGGTTCATTCCATCAAGAATTAGCAGAAACATCTACTTAACCTAGTTGTAGTGTCGATTCGTAAGTAACCCTTTTTACTTTTTTTTATTTACTTACCGTAAAGTAAGTAAATAGAGGGTTCATGACCTTACATATTATTTGTTTATGGTCAAAATATTACCAATGTTTTACTCTTAAATAATAATAATAACAAATAATATCATTTGCAGAAAATACTTTAAATTTTATCGTTATTTCTAGTAATAGCTGTCATTCTCAGTCAGTTGAGATTGCCTCCGCAAAAACCATCTTTTTCGGTAGAAGGCAGAAGAATAGTGGACATAAACTTTTTCATTAAATCTATTCAAGGTTTGAATAATCATTGTCCATTTTCATGCACTAATATGGATATTATCAAAGAAAAAATGGACGGATTGATAATTACATTGACTTTTAAATGTCAAATGTGGAATATTGAAAAGGAGATAGCAACATAGGATTCTGGTAACAATTCACTGAACTTGAATGGTTCTGGTTATTCAGACATACAGCAGCAGCACGCTGCATTAAATATACCTGTGATGTCCTACGGGCAGTATGCAAAAAATACGGAAACAGTTGCAGATATCATCGGCCAAACACTTTGTGATTCCTTAGAAGAGGCTGGACGGGAGGAATTAGCTTTAGCCAAAGAAATTGGTGAAGTAGATTCCGACGGAAATAGGATAATAACCGTTATAGCTGATGGTGCTTGGTCAAAAAGATCGTATAAAGTAAACTACGATGCTTCTTCAGGTGTAATACCTGACGTTGTAAAATTTATTAAATTAGTACGCCTTTGATGGATAGGACATGTAATTAGGCGAGATGAAGATGAAACGATCAGAAAAATTTTTGACCGAAGAGGACCAGTGGGAAGACGATCCAGAGGAAGACCAAAACTTAGGTATCAAGATAACATAGAAGATGATCTACAATCCATCGGAGTTAAAGCATGGAGAAAGTTGCCAGAGGCAGGGGCGAATGGAAGATTGTTCTGAAGAAGCCTTTGGCTCATGACGAGCTGTAATGTCACTGATGATGATGAAATAACTATCCACGATTTGTGTTTTATTCATCAATTTGATACTTTTCTTATGTAACTGCAACCTATAAATATATTAAAATAATGTATATTCCATTCAGAGAACTTTTTCCTCGCAGTGCGTCGCCTCGAAATACTTGCCAGATAAATACATTTACTATTATGATGGTTTCGCAGGTACCAATTTTTTATAGATAAATAGAAAAAGCTATAAATGCGAAATTGTTTATTTGTTTGTGACAACAAATTGTAATTTTTTTGATAATATTCTTATGTTATTTTAAATTTATTATAAATAAACACCATGGTGATTTTTGCAGTCACGTTTCATAAATTTTTATTTAATACTATGTTTAGCTAAGACATATAAATTAAAAATGTGATTAATTCTTTTTAAAACATTATCTACGATAATTAATCTAAAAAAAAGTATTCCGACAAAACTAATTTGAATGGAGAATAATGCATTTATTGTCATTAAACAACCTGTGGGCCGGCGCCACTGAATAAACATCCAAACTGCAGATTTCAAATTAGGAAGTCACGTAGGGTCTGACATAAGTAGTGTAGAAAAGTAAGTGATACGCCCACTTCAAATCGCAGTATGCTATAACTGCGAAAACAGCCTTAAAAGCAATATTTTTATAAAAACGTTAAATGGAGTATTACAAACGAACATCTAATATACTAATGTAATCTAAAACATTTTTGGCCAAATTCAGGAATTACATATTCTTAGTTTTTTGCTTTTCTGTCAATATATTACCCTCCTTATCTCTTTACTTCTTTTGTTTGAATTCCTTTTTGCTTTTGTTCAGTTTCGGTTTTCTCGCTTCTATTGGCTTATTAGATCTTTAAGTTCTTTGTTTATAGTTTTTCTCTTCTTTCTGCGGTGGATTTTTCGTTACTTATTTGTATTCCTCCTCTACTTGTCGAGTTCTGTACCCCTTACTGTTATTCGTTCTTGTTCTTCTTTGTTTACCTTTTATGTATAGTAATTCTTTAGCTGCTTCTTTCATGTTTCTGCACCCTTCCCCTCTTCATTGTTTATGTTTTCATGTTTTAGTCTGTCTTCTAATTTGATGTTTGTATTTTGTTTATATTCTCCATTTTTATTTGTATTTTGCTACATTCTAGATCATGTTTAGAACCTATTTCCTGTTTTAAACGTTTAAAATTCTGGCCCTTATTCTACTTTCGATCCAGTAGTGTTCAAAACCTGCATTTGCACCTATTCTGGTGCGAACGTTTATTATTTTGGATTGGTGCGTAAGTGTACGTACAATAGTGATTTTCAATTGCCTTTGTGTATATCTTTTCGAGAGAAGTTAAAATTATACAATCGATTCCAAAAAAAACTACGACTCAGTCAAAAAAGAAGTCAGTTTTGAAATCAGAGCATCAAAAATATTTAAAATTCGATATTTCTCAAGCACCAAATTTTTTGATTTTATTGGGCTTTGTATTCCAGTTCTTCCTTTGATGGAGTTTTTTATTGACACAAATAAAACGAAAGTATTCGTTGTGTAGTCTCAGCAATCTGCTGATTCAGCTGTTGATTCATCTATTGTGTCTTTATTTTGCTGTGTAAACACATATCGACGAACTAACGTTTTCTCTGCTCTCCTGATACTAAAATTATGAACGTAGACTAAAACGGCATTATCATCTTAGACGCTTAACGCTTAAGTTGGGGAAATGGCAAAATTTGCGTCATCCAATGCTTTGCTTCGTTAGACCCCTTGAAGATCTACATAGACCACTTTGAAATTTGTGTTATAGAGGAAAAGGAGAAAAGAAAAAAAAAACAAAATAAAACCAGTCATATATTAAAAACAGCACTTTTTTTAAGTACATTCACAACTTCTCTTATATACATACTTTACCGATGGTGAAGGTAAATCAGTTACAAAAATATAATACCTAAGATCTACAGAGGAATAATATTAGCTGTCGTAGTTACCAAATAAGTTAATACTGCAAATTAATAAATAAACCTTAAGTGCTAATGGCAAATCTTTTAGTCTTTCAGTGTATAAAGAAATATAGTATAGGGGATTTTCGGTGTTCGAAATTAAACATTTTTCAAAAAACAAGCCTCAGAAATTATTGAATAGACTTTGAAATTATGATTTGAAGATTTATTAATATAAAAAACCCTTTGGAATTTCGTCTTTTGCGAATGAATTTAGTCGCCGTTCCTTTGCTAGCTATTTCGAGAACATTTGTTCCCATCATATAAGCCGCCGAGGCGGCCTTTGACTTAGTATTGGATAATTGCTTTTGTGCGATACACAAGTACAGGTTTGTAATTTAATTTTTTTTTTAGTTGTGGTGGGTGGGGCCTACGGGGTTGATGGGGGTGAGTTCTCTTCCATGTCATCTTAGTTCCCCCTTACTATCCTAGAAACGGTTTTAAGCATTTTTCGATATTAGCTTTTGTTAGTGAGATATAGCCCATTGTAAGTTTTAAAATTGACACACTGTATAGACATTAAATGAGAAATAAAACATTAAAAGAATATCTATCACTAGAAGATTCGGTTCATAACGATTGTCAAAATTGAATAAATGTCATGTGTTTAATAACAATGTTGAATCATCTGTTGAAATTTTTATAATTCCCGTTTTAAAATAATTTCATATAAATATAATTATTATTTTAAACATATGTATTTAGTTTATATATTAATTAAATTTACTATTAATTGATATTTATTTATATTTTATTATTAATATTTGATATAAATTTGACAGGTTTGTCATAAGTAAAATAACTGTGGTCATAAATACTGTTTTATTTTTTTTCCTTTAATTTTGGCATCAAACAAAATGGCAACGAGTGATTTTAATAACCTACTGGCTCATAAAACAAAGCCAGTTCGTAAATGATAAGAGAATGAAAAATAGTTTTTTTATATATTTTCCCTAAAAAATATTGGGTTTAAAGATGTTACTATTAAGGATGATTAAGGATGAAGCTAAACACTAAAAAAAATATTTTAACGAAATCTCCAAGATTAATTTCAAATTCGACGACTAAACACATCTTTGGCCAGTTAATTGTACAAAATTGTTTAATTTCGAACACTACCAAAATAATTAACAAAGGCATAAACTTCACATTTAATGTTTTAGAAACTACCAATATTGACAATACAATACTACAACAAACAACAACTATATTATCATTCATATGTTTCACAGTATTATCGAGCTGATCAGTTCGATACAAAACAAGTAATTAATGGGTATGCAGATGAAGTAATAAAGCCAAGAGCACTCTTTTTTTCTATAATCAAGTATATTTCAGTATGCTTTATAACATCATCAGTGATAGCTAAAAAGTTTTTGATGAGTTACGTTATATATAAGCAAAGATTTAACTTACAAATTTGAGATTGCGATCATTAGATTGTAATGGTATGTAAAAAATCCTCGAAAAAAACAAACATATCACCATGTTAAGTGGAGTTACAACTTCTTTTTTACAAAACAAACATTGGTTTAAGGAATGAATAACATTATCACATTACATTTTTAACAACTTTATATTATTATATTAGAAACTTTGAAAGCTTCATTGCTAGATACAATGTGAAAATTTTTTTCGGTAAAAGAAAAATTGACAGTGCATTAAATTGGCGGCCTTAATATACATTATGTGTTCCATGATACAAGTTGACAATGACTTAATATGACAGTTTGTTTTGTGTTAATTTACATATCTTATTGCCTCCAATTCATGGTACAATGAACACAGGGCATAATATTGCGTATGACATTTGACAGCTGAGCCAGGCGTGTGACGTACAAGAACCCTCGGATCCGTTATTTGTAATGATAGTTAACGAGTTTTTTTGACATTGTAGCAGTTTACCGGGTTTTTTAGTTAAAGCATTAAAGTGTCTTAAAAAGTACCAGTGGTGTTTGTTTGCTGTTTAGTTTATTATATTGTATAGTAGTTTTTTTTTAAACTTTTAGTTCATTTGTTTTTAGTCCTTTGATGTACGGCATCAAATCATATGGATTGTTTACGTTTTTTTCGTTGGTGTTTTCTGTACATAATTATATTTTTTTTTGTACATTGTGTATCGGGTTTTGTATCTTTTGATGGTACGTAAGAATGATAACAGCAATGATAACACAATATAAATTCGTTGAAAGATTTAAGTACTTTGGAAACGTCTTCACAAGAGAACCTAACTGTGAAGAAGAAATAAAGAAAAGAATTATGTCTGGCTACCGCGCTGTATAGGCGCTCAATGAGTTGTTAGGATGCAAAAATATATCTCGAACAGCAAAACTATTGACATACAAGACCGTAATAAGGCCAATAGTGATGCATGCTTCTGAAAAATGGGTTACAACAAAAAAACACCAAGAGTTTTTATTAGTTTGGGAGCGCGCAAAATTTGGCGAAAAGAAAATTAAAGGGACAATGAATAAGAACAAATATCGAGATAACGGAGCTCTATCAAGAACCCAACATATTAGCGGTAATTTAGGTTCAGACTTCGAAGGTGGTTGGGCCATGTGCAGAGAATGATTCCATCTAGAATTACCAGAATAGTACTACTTAGTGCATTTGCAGGAAGACCGAGGTCAAGATGGAGCAACGCAGTTAAAGAAGATATGAGAAGACTTAACGTAACGAACTGGGAAAGAAAATGGAGTGACAAAGAATAGTACATCAAGCCATGGGCCTACTAGACTCGTACTGCTTACATACTATTATTATTATTATTATTATTATTATTATTATTATTATTAAACAACACCAAGATAATTTTATGTGCGAAAATTATAAAAGATGACATTTAAAACATTGTGTAATATTGTGTGACTTCACGTGGCCAGCTAGCTCATTCGACAAATAAAGTTGACTTTATTATTTATCATATTTTGGTTTTGTGTTTAGTTCAGTATTTACGTAAAAATTTTGTGTACCTATGTACAAATTAAGAAGTGGAAATACCTTTATATTTGAAAATAATTTTTAGCTGTAGTCGACCCATTTTTATGTAGATACCACTTTTTTGTATATTTTTAAACAACTAAAGTATCGAACTTTGGAGTATAAGTTGATTAACCCGTACCTATATGTAATAAAAGAAAATTAAAATATGTTTTATAAAAGATATCTATGTTAACAAAATAACTGAATCAAAAATCATTAAAATTAAATTACCTACAAAATATTTTTTATAATTAAATATTATAATAACACAATTTTATTATCTCCGTATAATTACTATAATTATAAAAAGCCAAATTATATAAAAAAAAACTTAGAATTAAAAGTCTTTCCTATACAACTACATTCAAATGTTGCGTGAAAAAGGGTTCTTGAATACGTCATGCGCGAAGCGAACCGATTTTGGAACATTATGTATCATACCTGCCGCCAATTCAATACACTGTCAATTTTTCTTTTACCGAAAAAAACTTTCTGTAATGGTGATATCTTTTTTACATACCATTACAATCTAATGGCCGAATTGTAAGTTAAATCTTTCCTTATATGTAATGTAACTCATCATAGCTAGCACTGATGGTATTATAAAGTATCATTATCATCATCAGTGGCATTACAGCTCGTCATGAGCCAAAGCCTTCTTCAGAACAATCTTCCATTCGCCCCTGCCTCTGCCAACTCCATGCTTTAACTCCGATGGATATTAGATCATTCTCTATGTTATGTTGATACTTAAGTCTTCCTTTGGCTCGTCTTCCCACTGGTCCTCTTCGGTCAGAAATTTTTCTGATCGTTGCATCTTCATCTCGCCTAATTACATGTCCTATCCATCGAAGGCGTGCTAATTTAATAAATTTTACAACATCAGGTTCCCAAAACTTCTGTATAATTCAAAGTTGTAGCACCTACGCCACAAACCCTGATCTTGGACTCCTTCATATATTTTCCTTAGAATTTTTCTCTCGAAACGTCTAAGCAGTTCTTGGTCGTTCTGTGTAAGTGACCACGTTTCTGACACGTATGTTAATACTGGCCTTATTAGTGTTTTATATATGATGTTATAAAGTATACCGAAATATATTTGATTATTGAAAAAAAAAGAGTACTGTTGGCTTTATTAATTCATCTGCATACCCATTCTTCTTTTGTATCTAACTAATCAGCTGTCATCTGTTAAAGAAGACGTTTCGTATATGAATACAGACACACGAATGATAATATGGTTAATGTTGTATAATGTTTTTCAACAAGCAAGTTCACAATCGTGATGTTTTGTATGTGTTAAATTAAATTATTCTTAGGGCCGATCTTTCGAACGCTAATCAAAACTTGATTGTAATCAAATATTTAATTACAATCAAATACGTCACAACAGCTGTCAAAATTATTAAAAATTGCTTATTATTATTACTGATTTGTAAATAAAAACATGAAATTAACACCAGAAAGAGTTTAATTATGGTTTATTTTAAATTAAGCGCAAAATAATAAAATTGAATAAAATAAATCAGTTAACATAACCTCAAAATGTGACGTATTTGTTTTTAATTAAATATTTGATTACGATCAAATTTTGATTAGCGATTGAGCAATCGGCCCTTAATAGATCAATTTTTGCATCTGTTCTTTATAATATCATAAACATTAAGATAAAATACAAGTTTTTGAAACTATTATATTCTATCTCTTATTGGCAATATTGGTTAAAATGTAACGTTTTATGAAATCTACTCATCTAAATTTGACACATCATTCACGTTCTCGCACTTATACCTATTTTCGAGAATTCAATATTTACATAATAAAAACTATTTACATTTTAAAATATACAATAAAAAACGATTACACCGACGCTCTATCAGCCTTGGACAACTCGAAAAATTAAATATGTATCACTAAAACTTAATTATTAAAAGGAAAACGGAAACTAAGACGTAAACAGGACAAAAGTTCATGTATACTACGTATATATATATATATATATATATATTATATATATTTAGCCAAGGAAAAGCATAAAATAACGCTAGAGAGGATAAGAGGCGACTCGTATCTCGTCTCTGTAGGCCAGAATTAGGATTTATATACAAGTACTTGTTCGGCCGCGCTTTTTCTTGGCTATGCATAGATTATATTTGAACAAACGAATACGCATTATATTTATTCTACAAAGATATCTCTCTACTATCAATCAACACAATTTGTTTTCCGCCATAACAGAATAATCTGCCTAATGTATAAAGAAAGCGATGAAAATAAGTTAACTGAATTAAAAACGATTTATTGACACAGACTTTATAGAAATTCTTTGGACAAAGGTCTGCAATTCAGTAGTGGCTTCAAATTAGATTTAGTTAAATATGTAGAGATTTATTATATATAATATAGGATAATTATAAATTATGCCGTTACTTTATTAATGTTAGGATTTTCTTGTAGCTATCTTCTTTCAGAATTGATAACCAGATCTTGCTGGATTTTATTGATGGGTTTATTACGTCATTTGCTCGCTAGTTCTAGTCTATTCTGATTTCAGAATTCAGACGACAGGCTACGAGGACAAGAGGTAGAGGAGAAGTAACGGACATTAGCAGAATGGATATAGTATACAATGCGCAACAAAACGAACTGCACAGGAAGATTCGAACCGAGAAGTAGAGGCACTGGAGATAACTGTGTGACAAGTTGGACGAGGACTTTTGCGGTCAGGTGTACAAAATCGTAATGAACCAGTTCAAGCTGTAACCTCTCTATGATATTCCACTAGACAGTTACCCGAGAGCTTTTTCCACCCGACCATTGGCATGGAGTACAGTGGGACGCCGGAACTGTGCGAGCTGTACCTTTTACCATAGACGAACTCAACGAAGTGTTGAGTGCTCTAAAGACACGAAAGGCTCCGGAACTCGATGGAATACCCCTAGAAGCAGTGAAACGTATTGGCAGTATGGAGCCGACGTGGATTTTGGAACACATGAATACTCTGCTTGAAACTCAGCGATTTCCGGCAAATTGGAAGATCTCGAGGCTCGTGCTACTCCCAAGTGGGGAAGACAAGTATTAACCTGTTTGACTTCTGTCGTGTATAGGTAAATTATACGAGAGAATTTTAAGAGGGGCAATAGACACAGTGGTTGAAGAGTCAGGCAAGCTGTCACCCAGGCAGTACGGTTTCAGAAAGAACAAGAGCACGGTGGATGTGCTGATGGAAGTCTTCCGGGAGTTGCGCAGGGTGGTGGTTAACCAGAAGTGGGGAACCGTACTATTGTTTGACGTTTGGAATGCTTTTAACACATTAAATTTGAAGACTTGACGAGAGAGAAGCTGTCTGAGGTACTTGATGAATTTGATCTCCGACTATCTGTCAAAAAGGAAAATTGTGGTAGAAAAACGAGTGGTGGTTAACGTGACGGCTGGAGTGCTGCAGGGGTCATTCCTAGGAACCACGCTGTGAAACTTGTCATATGACGAGGTTGTGAGCCAACAATACGAGCTACTAAAGGAAGTTTAATATAGTTAATGGTTTACAAGTAGAATGCGCAAGTAGAATTGCGCATTCTAAATAGACTGGGTTTAAAATGAATAAAACAAGCAGAGGTTAACACTTACATTTTGATAAATAATTCTTCTTACAAACTTCTGAGACTGCAACCTCATCGTTGGCCTTTGTTGTGCCTTTAGTAACACCTGTAGTGGAAACTTATTTCTTTTAAACATTTATTGTACCTTTTCTGTTTCAAAAATAGCAATATTTCCTTTCTATGGTAAGAAAAATTCACTATATCAAATTGTGGTATGATCTACAAAACACATAAATATAAAACATATTGTCCTGCCACATCCTGAACTTATATTTATCAGAAAATTGCATTTACATGGCTTTACTGAAACCAAGCACTGAAATATATTTTTATTGGACAATATTTCGCTGTATTATTATCCATATTAATAAAAGAATAAAGGAATATATGTATTTAGTACGTAGTCAAAAACATTAAAAAATAAAATCGACCCAGAATCACCAAGACAACTACAAATTGATATTAAAGTCTACAAATTGTTTCATAAGTTCTGGGCCTTGTCCAGAGATTGCAGCTATACTCGCGTGATTTTCCTCTTACGTTGGTATACGTGCATACACACGTAATGCAAAATTTCAAGCCATTCCATGCAGCAGTCAACTGTAGGCAGTTATTTGTTGTAAGCATTGTGCAAGGTTCAATAACGACTGACACTCGGTTATGGCTTGTAAATGTATATGAAAAATATTTACTTCAACTGCCACACTTAAGAAATGACCAACGAGTTTAAACATAACCGCGAAAGTATTCAAGATGGTCTACACTAAAGTTACCCAGAAACTCCAAATACTTCGGAAATCATCGACATATGATTGGGGAAGATCAACATATAAAGGTATCTGAAACTGCTGAGAGTATCAAAAGGAACATGTTTTCATATATTGCACCAGGAAATGAACATGAAAAAGCTTCGCGCAAGATGAATGCTTTACGCGTTTTAAGAATAACGACCCTGAATTTTTAGATTGATGCATTACAATATATGAAACTATAGCATCACTAAATATTCAAAACCAAACAACTGTGTAAGCTGTGGATTGAAACCGGTTTCTCAGTTGCCTCACTTCCTCACTAAAAAAGGTGAGGAAATCGGAAAAGGTCACGGCTTGGCTGTTTTTGAGATGGAGACATTGAAAGACCTGCACCATGAACTGCTTCAACTAGCAACTTATTCTCCAGATTTGACTCACAAGGACTTCACCATCTATTTTCAAAATTGAAGACCTTCAAAGTCATTTCAGGGTAGATGAGGTTTGCAGCAATTCCACAGAAGCACTATACTTACACATCAGTGTAAGTATAGTGCTTTTAAAGGATATCAGTAAAAAAACACCAATCATCCAGAGCAAACAACCCTCATCGGTGGGACAAGTGTTGGACTCTTAAAGCTAGCATATAAAGTTGTTTTAGTTGTAATGACATGGTAGATGAAAGAATATTATCTTTTGAAAAAGGATTAGATTATTAGAAAAATATTCTAGAATACTAAATAAACGGGCAATGACTAGTCAGAGTATTCTCTTTACATGGTACCAAGACCTAAACTCTGAATGCTGATATGATCATTCGCTTCAAGGCGCTTGAGACGTGGTTGCATAGAAGAATGCTCCTGAATATTCTGGAGAGCGATGTAGATCAACAATACTGTGTTAAATGGAACAGCAAATGCCGTACCTGAGTTATTAAAATAAGGAAAATGTCCAAACTAGTCCATGTTCTTAGAAGAGGCCGGTACAGAGTCTTTCTACTTATTATGAAAGGTAAAATAGAGGGCCACGAAGGAATTGGAAGGAAGCAGATGTCATAGTTAAAGCACCTTCGCGATTTACTTACTTACTTACTCCGTGGCGTTACAACCATTCGTGGGTTTTAGCCGACGCGACAAAATGCCTCCACTGTTTTCTGTCTTGAACAACCTCCATCCAATTCTCCACGCCCATAGTGCTTAGGTCTCCTGCTACATTATCTCGCCACCGGAGACGGGGGCGTCCGCGTGGTCTCCTTCCAGTTGGGACTTCCTCCCACACCAGTCTTACTATTCGTTCGTCAGAATGTCTTTTGAGGTGTCCTGCCAATTGGAGTCTTCTGGACTTTATTTCTTTTATGATGTTGGCGTCTGGGTAAAGGTCTTCAAGCTCTTTGTTACTTCTTATCCTATATTGTCCTGATGCTTCATCCAGCGCAGGACCAAAGATCTTTCTCAGTATTTTTCTTTCCCAAACACATAGTTTCTCTTCGTTTGCCTTTGTTGTTCAAACAAAACAAACATTCGCGATTAGATAGGAATATATAGTTCCGAATCACTATGCCGATTAGTTGAAGACCGTAAGCGAATCTCCACTGTAAATGCCGACGTTAGGAGGGCCTAATAATACGCCGAAAGAAGAAGATTCTTGTTAAGCTTCTACATGTTAAAAAAAGCAATTTATACCTGCCTTGCGGTGTTTAACTAATATTATTATATGGAAAATATTTTGAACCTGGAAAAAGTTTAAAACAAAGACTAGTAAATGCACATCACATTTTGCGACCAATAAAATTCTAGGAAACTCGATAAGAATTAAAGGCGTGAAACTTTTACCAATTTTTTTTGGGTACTGATTTTTGAGGGTTGGAACTTCTCGACTAAATACTAAAATACATATTTACTCTTTTCTAAATACTTTTCAGCGAATTGTTCCAAAAAAACAACTTATTTCAGATCTTTCCATTGCGTTTTCTGTCTACTAAAAGTAATTTTAAAAAGATCACACTCTTCAATCACAAAATAGTACGAAGTCTATTTAAACGTAATTTTCCCCGGATGAAGAGACATTCTCAACCGAAGTAGTCTTTTTATGTCTACTACTACTTTTTTCTTTAGTGTTCTTTTTCTTCTTGTGTTCTTTCGAGTTGACAGGCGTTGACGTGGACAGATCTTCCGATGCAGGAGGCGCTCCCGAGCTAGAAGTGGACTCTTGTCTGACGGCAGCACTTGCGCAGTTGTTATTTTGAGCGTGCGCGCTCAAACAAGACATCTCTATCATGTTCTGATTCTGGAAAACAACCGAGCTAGAAATTTCTGGAAATAAGATGAAATTAACCTAGGTTTAGTTGTGAGTAATATAAAACAAATAAGCAATACACAAACAGCTATTAGTAGTTAGTTCAAGCCAAAAAAATGGAGAAATTTTGGTCTAAGTCCTTAACAACTACAAGGTTTATAGGTTAAAACAAAGTATCTTTAGTTTACGACAAATAAAAACATGTTTCCAACGTACTAGTTCAGATGTTTACAGCTTTTTCATTTTGCCTTTCGCATTTTACATTCTGTTTTTATTAATTTTAATCAGAATCTCATGTTAAATATTTTGTGTATGAAATATAAAGTCCATTATTAGTTTCAGGTAACCTGAGTAGTATAACTGATGCGTTTTCTCGGTACATTCTTACCGTCGTCGATGATACTTGGGCTATAGTTCAGCCTCGACTTTGTCGTCTGTTTGGTCAATCGGTTTTATGCCTACTGTTGTCACTTCGCTGCGAATTTTCCTCGCGTCATGGTCTACACCATCCTTCGACTTCAGCCTTGGGCTTCTCTTACTCATATTTCGCACATACATCGATAATATGTTGCGTTTGAAAGGAACATTTTCATTCGCTATTTAAAGGTGTCCTGTCAATCTTAGACTACCTATTTTATGAGGAATATTATATCCCTGTCGTCTACATTTGATTTTTGTTAGAATTCTATGTGTTTCTAGCTGTTAAAACGAAAATTATATTGATGATTTTTCTATCTGTACTATTGATGACACAGTCACTTCATCTTGGTCTATTTTTACCCATTTTGCCATGTTTGATTTTACTGGGGTGACCCCCGTTCTTATCATTTTTATAATTTTCCACGTTTCAGGTCCACGTCTAGGGACTGGCCGGTCTATTGAACCTGGGGAAGAGGAAAATACTTTGGCAGTTCATCCTGCACAGTTCTAAGGAAATATTTCCTGGATTTTAGTCGCTTTCGTGGTGTTCGAGCTTTGTATAGGGTATGCCTCTAGTTGGCAATCTGTTTAATTTTCTCTATGTGCTCTGCAACGCCTCTGCGTGTTGAGGGTTCTACAAAATCCGCTGCTTTATATAGATATAGTGCCGTTGGTTTCATGCACTCCGTTACTATCCTGCATGTCCCATTTAGCACGGTATCAACTTGTTTGTTGTGGGCAGATCTGCTCCAAACGGTGAACGCATATTCAGCAGTTGAGAAACAGAGTGCCTGTGCCGCTGTTCTTAAAACGCCAGGACGTGTGCCCCATTTACTTCCCGTTAGCTTTCTAAGTATGCTGTTCGTGGTTGTTACTTTCCCTCTCGTTTTTATGCAATGTTTTCTGTAGATGAGGGACCTGTCCAGAGTTACTCCGAGATATATAGGTCGGTTTGTGTGTTCTAATTAATTACCATTCCACGTAATTTGGGGTTTTTGCTTGGCTTCCCTTGCGCGTAGGTGGAAAGCGCGGAATTGAGTTTTAGAGGGATTGGGTTTCAGGGAATTCTGCATTTAATACTCTGTCATTGTTTTTAAGGCAGTTTTGAGTTTCTCCACCACTTCCTCAAAACTATTTCCTTGGGCACATATTGCAAAATCGTCGGCATAGAGGAAGTGCTTGGTTTCGGCCGGTATTGGTGCTAAAACACTTCTCTGTGGGAGGCCGTTTTTTTAACTCTCCACCTACTTACTTTACCCTCCAGCATAACGAAAAAACGTCTGTTTTGCAGTAAGGAATATATGATCTTACCCACATGGTGGTCATTGGGAGTGTCGTACAATTTGCGAAGCAATGTTTTGTGCCTTACTGTCTCATAGACTGCCGTCAAATCTATGAAAGCGGCCCCTGTTATAAGTTTTTCTTCAAAGCTCTCTTCAATGTGTTTTGCTAGTACGAAGACTTGACAGGTGCAATATTTGCCGGGTCTGAATCCTCCTTGTTGTGGGATGAGGTGCTTGTCGACATTTTTTTTCTATCCTGGCGAGTAGTTTGAAAAAGTGATACAACAGCGAAATAGGTCTGTAGCTACTGGGATTGTCTGGGTCTTTTCCTGGTTTTAACAAGGCTATTACTTTAAATTTCCTCCATGATTTTGGAATTTCGCAGGCTTTGCAGCATGAGTTATAAAGTTGCAAGATCCAGTTTTTTGCTCCTTGGCCTAGATGCTTTATTTGTTCACTGCATATATCATTCATACCTGCAGCTTTTCCGTTTTTTAACCTCTTCGTACCGTCGTGGAGTTCTTTTAGTGTAAAAGGAGTTCGTAGGTGGTTTGTCTCCGAATCCAATCTTCTTCTAGTCTTTGGGTCCTTATATCGGTTCGTAGTTCTTCCATTCATAAGGAGTTGAGCAGCGACTTGGTTTGCTGTAACCTTGCAAGGTGGTTTATGTCCTTTTGGATTACCGCTAAGTTTTTTTACAAGATTCCATGCTATTTTGCTACTATGTGTCATGTCTATTTTTTCCAGGATCTCGATCCACTTTTCCTGTCTGGCTTGACTTAGCTGTTAGAATAGTACTGTTCCGCAGTTAAGCGTTTCTTGGCTAAAAGGGTCAGTGGAATAGAGGGTTTCGTATGTTCTCTATATCTGGTAGGGTGTTTCTGTATTATTTCGCAGTCATCTTCTTAACCAATGTATTTGTTTTAGAGTCTTATTTTTATATTATATATTTCTGGAATTTTAACTGTTAGTTGCGATTTTTCAATACATAGTATATGCGATCTGATCTCCAACGTTAATTCTTGTATTAATCTTCTTGAAATACTTGAATAATTTGGTCTGATACGATAATAATAATCCTCTACTATCGATTCCATCTACATTTTCTTCAGTTAAACGCAATCTATAATTGACCTCACAACTACCTGTATAGCCGATATAGATAAAAATTTAAAACCAGCGGTTACCCTTTCGTATAAACTTTAAGGTTAAGGCTAAACAAATAAGGACTTAGACCGTTTGGTGTGCACTTGCGATAGAGAGACGCTGCCAATACAGTTTGCTGAACACAAAGAAAAATACATGCATGTGTATATGATTCGAATACCATCGCAAAGCAAAAGGTACTGGTTTGAGCAACTACTTCATAAACATATTGTTCGTGGTACATAAAAATACAAACTTTTTGCTAAAATAGGTTTGATAATTTTTGTTCCACGCGAATTAGAAGACACAATAGAAATGTAAATATATATATATATATATATATATATATTATATATATATATATATATATATATATAAAAGAGTTGCTAGGACAAAAATCAAAAACCAAACCAAGCAACCAACTCTGGTGGAATGATGAAATAGAAAAGCTAGTTTTAACAAAAAAGAAGCTTTACCAAAAATGACTAAGATCTGACGAAGATATCAGGAAGTGGAAAACTGATACAGCAGAATAAAGCGAGAAGTGCTAACCATAGTTCATAATAAAAAGAAAATGATAAATGGGTTGCATATTTGAGTCCATTTCAATTTAACTAAAAGAAATAAATGATGAAATAAATAATAAAATAAATAATAAACTTACAATCACTTTATTCTACCTTGAACGAACAGTTTCGCATACTATAATTTGCTATGCATCGTCAGGTCCTACTGACAGTACTCTAATAACAATTTATATTTTAGCATTTAAGCTACCTTTCCGGAGACCTGACGATGCATAAAAAGTTATAGTATGTATAAACAATTAAAGTGATTGTGAGTATTTCTATTATTTATTTGTTTTACCTAACAAGACAAAACGATTAATTAAACCACAAACGTCGAAAAAAATACATTGAGGCATTTGCAAATTTCGGGAAAAAAATATAAAGAAAAAGTAACTGTGAACTGTATAAAATCAGTTTAAAATAGACGCAACATTTAAACTTCAAACCTAATGAAGGAATGGAACAAGAATATTTTTATCGTTCGCAAATATTGCCTTTGCCAACAAACATCCTCTTCTGTATCATTCAATATAGGTTTTTTTTCTTTGATTTTCATAGCAAAAACTGATTTTTTCAAATAATTTCCATAACTTATCTCGGTCAAAGTGAAGAAAAGTATTATCTCTTATTGCCTTTAATATTGTATCTAATATAGGAATCTCCTTGTTTAAATAGAACGAATAAATGAATTTCTATTGGTTGTTTTCATTCATGTCTTTTTGGCTCAGTAATATTTCCTTGGTTTCTTTCACGTGAAAATCTGTAAATGATTATTTAACTAACACCTCTCATACCGGAGCACATAGTCACTACATCAACAGTTTTTCAAGGTTGTTGATGAACAAGGGAGTCATGAACAAGTTTTTGACACAAAACTATGATGCAATTTTAACGCATGGACTGAACTGCTTACTGATAACACGGACGGTATTAAAATCGTCATAACTTTCCCTTACTCGGTCGGCAGCTAAGCCGGTACTGCAAATATGATTTGTCAAATTCGTCAAAATCATTAATAAAGGATTATTCCCTAATGAGACATAGTATTGTATTAATGTAATAGTATAGATATGCCACATACATCCAAAAATAGTATTGCTATTAAAAGACAGCAGTTGATTAGTGAAAAAATTAAAGAGCGGAAAGAAAATTCATGTAATTATCTGTCTAAGATACAACTTTTACAAAATTCGAGCTTTATTTTTTTATTATTATTACTGTTAAGAGGTTTTAACTTCATTGGGTCTTTTATAAAATTATTTAACTAGACAAATTAATGCATAACTCAGAATTTTTCAAAAAAAAAAAACCTTTCAGGTTTCAGGACCAAAAAAATTCGTTGACCTTAACCTCTAATTTAAGATATGGATTTGTAGTGAGCTGCCAGTTGCAAACAGATAGGGTATAATAACTTATTAAGCACAAATAAATAATGTGAGGAAAATTATGTACGGAACACTGGAAAAAAATTAATATAAATATTACCACTAACATGATCATAGTTTAATTATAATTAGTAGCATTATTTTTTTATTAGGTATTTTGTAAAATGAATCTTGATATTTAAATGAGGACAATTTAAAAAGTTTTCAATAATAAATATAAAATCAGATAAAAGATTTCGTGAAAGTATAACAGCTTTTCGAAATGTAAATAAGTAAGGTTTGTAATCCGGTTGGTGGAGGCGCTGATAACCAATTAAAAATTTAAAAATTTCAAAGTCTTTTGATTGCTCAAGTCAGTTGTAATTAAATTAAAAATTTATGTACAGCTATAAACAACTTTATAAATAAAAAGTCTCGCGCTAAATCCTACTACTACTGATTCAATTACACTATGATCATGACACATTGCACTACAACTTAAGCAATGATATCTAAGATTATAAGAAGCCAATTTTTCGTGTAACATCTAAACAAACTTAGCCTAAAGAGATAGATATAAAAAGGAATATGTACCTCACCTTGTTGTCCGCATCAGCGAGCGGATTAGCGGTGATGGTGATCCGATTTGGGGTACAACCGTTCGATTTCGGTAGAGATTTCGGACTGACTACTACGTACTCATTGCCATCCAGTTGAAGCGTATGGTCATCTACTACTGCTTTATTTCGGTTGTCTACTAAAACATAACAATTATAATTAAAGGTCTGTTTTAGAAAGGGTAGGTCATTGTCCCATAGGTAACCTTCACTTTACATTGTGATTCCTTTTAACCGATTTCATTTAAACAATAAATAATAATTTAAACATTTTAATCCTTACCTAATTTTTTCTGTTTCCATTTTCTGCAAACGAATATAAGAGTAATGCCGCAGACGAGTAAGGCACATCCTATCACAGCACCAGCTACAATCACATACAAACTAAATTCGGACTTTTCTACTCTAGGAGTTGGCGACATTGGTAATTGGGTCGTAGTTGTTGGCAACTGTTGAAGAGCTGCAACATAAACACATGTCAATTGATTTATTGAGATAATGTATGTTTTTTATTAAAAAACGTCACTATTTTTGAGATTTTGACAATCTATTGAAAACATTTTGGAATAAAAAACACTAAAAGTAACAAAAGTCATTAAGCAATATTACCTCCAGTTCTAGCTTTCATGATTCCACTAAATTCACTGGCATACTTCGAATTAAAGCTCTGCAACTTGACGTCATAGATAGTATCAGGCTGCAAATGAGTAATTATGTATTCCCTGGTATCCCTTCCATCGGCTGTAGCTTTCATATAATCTCCTGCCGTCGAAGCTGATATGAAGCTAATATAGAAACCGTCTATTGAAACGTTTTCTATCATATGGCACTAAAAACAAAACGATTTTTATTAAGTTAGGACAATACTTTATTACTACAAGGTTAGTCATTCTTGTTTTATTCAAATACAGCATAATTGCGCATGATTAGTTTATTATGTGGTTTCGAAGCCTAACTAATTTCGAAGCCTAATTATTTGCGGATCTAAAATCTGCTATTCGTTTTTACTTTATCAACATTAACAGACATTTAAAAAATGAACTGTTTCTTATTTCTTTCAAATTAAATCTCATTATCATGTTAAGAAATTTTGAATAAAAGCATTACACGAAGTCAGTCCAATAACCTTCCTTTAAAAGAATCCTGATTCGACATAGCAAAACTATATCACCGGTGCTTTAAATCACTGGGACCATTCTGAAATTAGTGAAATAGTCATAGGGAGCTATATTGAAACGTCTAAGGACACTAGTGGAGGTTTGTAAACTTGAGTTTTGGCAGAAGCTATTGTGTTGGCGCATGCTTCTTCTTCTTCACTGGCTTTACAACTCAGGGTGAGTCTTCGCCGCATCCACTATAGCCTTCCATCTAATTCTAGATAAATCGGCTTCAACATCATCCTTTCATCTTTTTCTTGGTCTGCCTACTGATCTTCTACCATCTGATCTGTCAAAAAACACTGTCTTTAACACTCTGTCATCATCTGATCATATTACGTGACCTGCCCATCTTATTCGGTTTGCCTTGATATGTCTAACTATGTTTTCAGTTCTATACAGAGTCACCAATTCAATGTTGCGGCGTCTTCTCCAATACCCCGTGAATTTTTGAGGGCCAAATATTATTCTGAGAACCTTTTTTTTCACATACTAGAAGCTTATTGATTTTCCGCTGGTTGAGCGGAGCTGGGTACGCGAGCTCCCAACCCTCAGCAATCCTCGACCAAGAAAAGGATCGACCCTTCTTCTAAACAGTAAGTTATTATGGCGAGAACATAAAAGATACTGACGAACTGTATCACAAAAGGTACCCTTGGAGAATAGGAAGCCACATTGGATTACTGCCTTACTCATGTATGCGGAGCTCTACATGATCGGACCACCCTTTCCCTAGATAGTCGTGGGAATTAAATGTACACGAAACGACAAAAAACGAAACCAAAAGAAGAGGGAGTCACAGACCACCGACTCAAATTCTTCACCAACACAGAGAGGAGAATCAGTAAGCACTGATTCAGACACGGAGATAGAACAACACTCGTTGAGACGGAATCCATTGACTCTGACGGTAAACAAGTAGCAGAGGGAAGCCGGATCTCTGCAGAATTGTTTGAGGGGATTAGCAAAATCGATATGCCCAAGAAACAGAAGGAGTGCAGGAGCATTGGAAATAAAAGACTCCAAAGAGTCCTAACAGTGACAAGAACGAAGCAAAGAAGTTTAAAATCGTCTCGAAAGAGGTAAGATGTAGCGAGGTGACGAAAGTCTTCAGGATGGATGTGATACATAAACGCCATTCTACACTGAGCTAAGAACAGGCAAAATTGGTACAAAGCAAATTGCTGGACGCACCCTATGCTGTCCCTTCGGGCAGTGGCATTGTTACTCAATTCGGAAGATTCAGAAAGAATCAATCTTTGAAAAAAGGACAAGAACCACAAAATGGACTTGGTAGGGTAACCTTCAGAGATCTGCATACTGCTTACTTATAGTACAATAATATATTGTTAGTGATGAAAAGCAATAGAAAACTTAAAATAAATCTTACCTTCCAGTGTATCTTAACAGATGTGGTATTAACAGTTTCAGTCTCTATAATTATTGGCGTAGGAAGAGGATTCCTAACATCAAAGTCTAATTTCTTCAAATGGAACTTATCAGAATTGACACTTAACTTGTTATCATTATTGGTATAAACGGCGGCTATCCTAAATCTGTAAAAAGAACTTTGTCTATATAGTCTGAAATATTGTTATGGTATTTCTTTATATAAAATAAGTTGGACAATTCTGTTGCACACTATCACGTAGCTGTAACATGTTGTTACATAGATGTCGCATATCTACGTGCTAGATGTGTCACAGCTACGCAATAACGTTAGCACAGCTATGTGACAGCGTACGACAGCTATATGACACTTATGTAGTAGCTATGTAAAGGCGCGTGACAGCATGCAACAACTACGCGACAACGTGTGAAACTGGACATCCAAAATGATCGATTGAGATGGATCAAAAAGTGCACTGCACTCAAGTTACGTTGCCTTTACTTTTGTACTTAGCGGAAAAACGTGGCAAAATAAACAAATACTCACCTATAGATATGATCTGGTTTCAAATTGGTAATGTCGTAATCCCTAATATTATACGGTATGTCAAAGTTGGCAGTCTTCCACCTTCCAGGTCTACTACTACCGTTATGAGCATTCGGGTTGGCAGGTCCTAGTTCCTTATACTGAACTTTAAAGAACGAAATTGGCAATCCTGTGTCTTGTGATACGTTCCAGCGTACCACTACAGATACGTCGTTTAGACGCGATATTACAGGTTTGCCGGGAGGTATGAGCTTCGGGGGTTTTTGGGGCCGTTTCGGCGGCCTTCTTGACGAATGCCTAAAAAAATATTTGATTAAATCGTCACAATCTAATTAAAACATGGGTTGTCGATGGATTAGCCTAACAACAGATGTTTCGTCTCTTCACGCGTATTTTTTCTTATTATTAAATAAACATTTTATTAATTATTTCTTTTCATATTTAGTGTGTGTGTGTGTGTGTGTGTGTACGTTTACGTTACGCAACCAATACGGTTCTATAGACACCGTCTTAATATACTGGAATGCGAAGTTTATTCGGCGTGTACTAAAATGATTCAGTATTCGTATAAATACTGTGCGAGAAACACTTCAGTTTTGTGTAACCATCCACCCACAGTGTGATTCAACTCGGTTCAATCACGAAATTTTACAGTCTAGCGCGCCTGGAGTGATAAAAAAGCATTCATCATCAAAGGTAGCGTACAATCATAATTTACATCTTCTTCTTGATGTGCCTCTGACCATGACAATCTTTATCTTATCTGCAGCAGTGCGGAAAAGCTGCACAGATGTTGTATTGAACCAGATTCTGAGGTTCTTTAACTAAGATGTTCTTCTTCCTGGACCTCGTTTTGCAAATATTTTTCCTTGCAGGATGGCTTGAAGGAGAGCATATCTGGATTCATTTCGTCTAATATGTCCGAAGAACTGTAACTTTCGAGATTTGATGGTGGTACCTCTCGGTTCTTATTCATTCTTCTGAGGACCTCCACATTTGTGACTCGGTCAGTCCACTGGATCTTAAGCATTTTCCGATATAGCCAGATCTCAAATGATTCGTTTTCTGCAGATATCTTCGTTCAAGGTCCACCATTCAACATCATAAAAAAGGACAGAGAAGACGTAGCATCGCTGCATTCTTACTTTTGTATCAAAAGAGAGGTTGTGACTCTTGAAGAAGGCCCCCATCTAGAGATGCCACTTTGGAACAGGATGTGTTCTTTTCGAAACAGGTTTTTATTTGGAACAGGTTGGAACAGATATTGATCAATAAGTTTTCCTGTTCCAATATATCAGTTTTTTATCACACAACAGACCAGTGTATTTACAATTACTTCAGAGACCGGTGTTGCATTGCTGTGCTTTTATATGGTTGTTGCAGTTCCAGTGGAGTGGAAAGTATGTGCATGCGCATAAACCATGATTGTAAACTGTGAATTGTCGACTCGCGACAAAACTTCAAACTTTCAAAATATACAACCACAAATACAATGGTCTATTGTTAATGCAACAACCTTTCTGGAACAAACTGAATCGGTACTGAAACAACCCATAACACAGTGTTAGACTTGGAACAGTTTGGAACTGAAGCAGTTTTTTTGAAACAGATAATTTTTGGAACTGAAACAGGTTGTAACAGTTGTTGAAAAATCCCTGTTCCGACCATCCCTACCCCCATCCGATTGAAGGTGGATCTAGCTTTTGCGATGCGTGTTCTATTCTCCTGGTTGTTGGTCCATTCTTCATTTATTATGGTGGCGAGGTAGTTGTAGTGCGTCAGTCTTTCTACAGGAGATTGGTTGACGTAGAGTTGACCTTCTGTTATCCTTTTCTTGCTAATTATCATAGGCTTTATCTTCTGAACGTTTATATTGAGTCCATATTGTTGACCATAATACGTGATTTTGTTCATAAGAACTTGTAGATCTTCTAAGTTGTCCGCAAATACTATGGTGTCATCTGTATTGTAACATTTTTTTTTATAATTAAACTATGAAATTATTTTTAATCCCTTTACCCCGGTTGCAGATACGCTGATAGTCGTATTCACAAATGGGTTGTTAAATTTTATTGAGAAACTACCGAAATATTATGGAAAAATCTACCTACTTATTAAAAGACGCCGGTTTGGTTAATCCTTTCCTTTTTAATCCTGAGTCTAAAAGGGACTAATGCTTTTCGGTGAATGCGGGTTCTTTTGGATAAATTTGGTAAATATCGCCGAAGGCACGTTATACTAATTTTGCTGTAAGAATCTAATCCAAAAAATCTTAATTGCCTCACGTTCCAAATTACTTGTAATGAATTACCTCGAACCTTCCGATAGTCGTTAGAACTTTACCTTCCTAGAAATGGATACTGTCCTATCATTTTTAAGTGGGAGATACCGTCATCTTTTTTTGGGTAGTTTGGTAAAATTTTGGCAGAAGGAAGACCACTTCTGACCGGCCGTCTTTGAGTAAGGACTTAAGGCTAGTTAAGCGATCTTTGAGGAAAGACACTCGTTACATTACCGTCTCTGTGCATTTTTCTTTCTAAGTGTGTATATATCTGTATATTTGAGTTATTTTATCTAATATCATATTAGATTAGATATTGGTATAAAATATTTATTTAAATAACTTTTTTACCTTTTAATTTAAATAACTTCAGTGGTTGATACACGTATAGTATATAGCTTCAGTGCACTGTGGCAGTCACCAAGATTTACTGTAAGTAATCATAGTATCTTCAATTATCTGGGCGAATCTAAGTTCATCATTTTCTTCACCTGTAGTTAAGGCTAACTACCGATTTAACAATTGAATTTAAAGAACATTTAATATTTTCGTACGAACTTTCCACCAACTATTAAGAACTTTTAAATTACGAACATTTAATGCTCCGTTAATCATTAAACAACAGTGCGAACAGATAATTAACTAATACCAAGTGCGGGTTGGTTAAATTTTTATTTCTGTAATCTAGTTGTATTCTTTGAATTTAACTTTAATTAACTTTGTATTATTTGTTATTCATTTTTTTTTTTATTTACTATACCCAGTATCTCGAGATATGCCCATTAAACAGCAAAGAGAGACTTTCTTTAATCAACTTTATTTAAATATTTTTATATAGCTCAGACTGTCTTCGCTGATAACTTAAACTATGTATGATTTCATTATATTGTATTTGTAAGGGTATTTCGTAATTATAATACTGTTCATTTCTATATTACAACTATTGATCAATTGATGGTGTATTTTTATTACTTGTGTGTACATTCAGCCGCCTATATTATATTATTGTGTTGTTGAATATAATGTTTTTGTTTTATGTATGAATTTTATTTGTCGACTCCTATCAAGTTTCCTGATATAACAATAACTCTGAATATTTGCTTTTTACCGTCAATTAGTACTATACCTTTGACCAGGAGAAAGTTCAGGCTGATTAAGTTTCGTAGGTAAGTAGGTGTAATACCTAATATATTTATTATTTGTTTATATAGTGTGTTGACAAAATTTATTTAATAATTAACTGTTAATATCTTCTCTTGGGTTTGGTCTCTGAACCTAAATATCTTTCCTTATCTCTTTTCGTTTCTAAGGTTTCTTAATTTTCTCCTTAAACCCAAAAAGTTAAGTGGCACCCTGTTCCCTATCTTATCTTAATTTTAGTAATTTTTCCAATCTATCTTTTGGTTTATTTCGGTATCTTTTCAAATATATTTTCTCCTGTTCTATCTTTACTTATTTCCTCCGTTGGACCCATTCCCGGTTCCAAAAGCTAGTTTCGAACCCACGACTCGCTCTCCACCAACCATCTGGCTGCCGTCCGCAGTGTCTCCATGACCTTTCTAGCATCATCCAAAAAAGGTTTCCGAGCTTACAGCATATCTGATGTTGTTTAGCCGGTAACCATTTAGTAGAATATCTTTTTCAGTTTCTTTATTAAATATTCTTTCATAGTACAGATTGAAGATTAGAGCAGAAAAATACAGCCTTGCCTTACTCCACTCATGATTTTCAGATAGTCAGTGTGTTCACCTTCAACTCTGAGATTTGCTGTCTAATTCCAGTAAAGATTTCTAATTATCTTGAGATCTTAGTTGCTAATTCCTGTTTCTTTTAGTGTTTGCATCATCTTGGCGTGCTGTACTCGATCAAACGCTTTCTCGTGATCAACCAGACATGCGTATACGTCGCAGTTGACGTTTCTGTATAATTTACATACACACACAATATTCAAATAGTTGACACTTTTTTATTTAACTTATTTCGTCATAAAAAATACAACCAACACCGTTTAAATAAATATAAAACAAATAAACACATAAATAGAAGGAAAATTAATAACAACAACTAAGCGATAACAGTAGAGGTAATGGATTTTGGGAACAGCTATGACCTTGAACATTTCACATAAACTTGTGTAATAAATAGGCATAATGCATAGCTCTTGTCAAAATCCAATACATTAATAATATAATTACATATCTTCGATTCTAAAATATTGTAAAAGACTTTAAAGAGTCTGAGTAAGAAAAGAGATTTAGTTATATTCTTTGTGGCATTTTCAAGGTCATAGCTGTTCCCAAAATCCATTAACTCTAACTAATTATTGGTTATGTACTTACTTTCTGTGAGGTCTTGTTGTAGCTAACGAAGTATCTGTTGATCCCAAAGGTATCACGCTGATCAACATACTACTATAAACAGTTTTAACCACATTTCTCGCAAAGAATTGTAAATTTCCAGCATGTCGTTTCTCTATCTTAGTAAAGTTTATTCTATTGCCTCGAACGTCGATTAGACTATCGTTCAACACGGAAAATCCATTTAGGAACCAAGAATAATGTGGTGGAGGTATTCCTCGAACCGTACATTGTAAGTCCAAAAACTCTCCTTGTTTTGGTTCGGTTTTATTTGTCTGGCAGTCTATACTTGGTTCTTCGTTGTATATTAGAGATATTTGATGAGATATCGTCCCGTATGTGTTGTTATAGCTACATATGTAGACGCCTTCGTCCGAAGATATGACGTTGTTGATCAAAAGGCCTCCTTTTTGCATTTCGATACGACTTGAAGGAAGTTGGCCATTTTTCTTGAACCATATTACTTTTGGTATGGGGTTGCCTACTGCTGCACATTCTAGTAGGATTGAATCACCTAAAAACACAATTTTTTATTGACTATAGTATTATTGACCCCTTTCTTGTACGGAATAGGTTTTTCTAATTATATTTTCGAACATATCTCAATAAACATATATGACGGTTTATCTATTTTCTACTACGTTCTTCTGCTTCTCTTATTATTTTTACAAACTTGACAGCTTATAACAACACAATATATTCTGTATTCAGTTATTGCAGGTACAGATCAACTTAAAATTCATAGTAATTTATCAAGTATAGTTACATATAAGTAAAAAATTTAAGTCACCAATGAAGAAGTACTGAAGAGGATACAATGAAGAAATGCAGATTTGGTCAACATCGTGAAGGCCCGTAAGCTGCAGTACTTGGGATATATAATGAGAAATTAAGGCAGATACGAGCTACTCCAATGCATTTTGCAAGGTAAAATTGAAGGAAAAAGGGCCTCAGGACGAAGAAGAATATCCTGGCTTGCTAACCTGAGGGTATGGTATAGAAATACCTCAATACAGCTATTTCGTATAGCAACCAACAATGTCATCATAGCCAGAATGATCACCAACGTTCGGAACGGACAGGCACCCCAAGAAGAAGAAGAGGAAAAAATTTAAGTCTGAAAACAATTAGATAAGTAAGAAAACGAATTGATTGATATATAAATATTTGGATACATCGATATATGTAGCAGTGAGGAGGTACAAAGTTATGATGATTATAGAGCAAAGCAGGGTAGTGAAAAGTGGCAGATATAGGTGTTTGTTAACATAAGCATTTAGGTTTTAAAAATGAAACAACTGTGATGATTGCCAACCATTGTAACGAAGATGACACCTCTAGTAAATATAAACAAGTTCTAAATGTGCTTCTCTGTGGCTACGTTTGAATATCATAACTTGTCCTAACTCTGATCTCCATTTTTATGATTTTTTGGAGATATGATTAGATTAGATTATTTGGACCTTTGAAAATTGGAATCAATGATCAAAAGTTGCTTATATAAAGATTACAAGCAAATAAAAATCGTTGATTTCTTTATGCATATATATCGTCTTCGAGGATCGACAAACACTACAGATTGCATTCATTTTCCCTAATATACGTATTTATTTTCTACACGAATTTGGAGTCCACCTAGCAACTCATTCCCGATAATCTAAGACACATAAAATAAACTAAATTGTCAAGAGATTTCCTGATACTAATTTGTTAAATATTGGACACTTAGTTTTATCAAAGGCATGGCAACACCGAATCAATTCACGGAGCAATCAACCGGTGATAGTGAAACAGACATTTTCCGATGACATCGACGATTTATTAACAATGCGCCATTCATATAATATACTTGTACATCATAAAAATTGTAATATAAATTCAACAAAATTCAAAATAAAGTCTTATAGATACATGTTATCTAAATTAATAGGACTTAGGAGGCAACAAAAACGTCATTGGTCCTTCGAGCCGAATAGTTTACCCGAAAAAAGTGATTGTGTCTCATTGTGCAACACGTAGTGTATGCAAAATTCAAAGTAAGTGCGAATCCTTTTAAACTATTTCCTTAGAAACCGACTCTATTATATTGACGGTGTTGATTGCTTATCGTTTGGTTATTGTAAACATTTGATGATTGTCGACAACACCGAATACTTTTTTGCTTGCTCTTTTTTATATAGATATTGCCGACACTTCTTAAGTTTACCGTTTTCATTAAAATAAACTCATTAGTTATTTGCTACGTAATACTTTGTTGTAAGAATTAATACTTGTTTATTTATATTACCAAAATTTAATTTTTTTATAATGGCGGAAATAGAATCTAAATAATACTAGAAGAGGTATAAACAGCACATTAACAAACACATCCAGTTGTAAAACAATAAGACCATTTGGTTAATTTTTTAAGGGAATAGCGACTACAAAACAAAAAAAACTGAAAAAAAGTTTGGATTGGCATGGTCAAGATTCAAAATAAAGTGAATGCGATATCAACCACAAGAACAATGTTAACTGCAGTAGGTATGAATATCTAAGAAATCCGTTCTAATCTACAGCAAGTCCTTTTGTAATCCCAACTTCGCTACAGCAACGATAACATATAAAACATGATGTGAAAATAATCATTTTCATTGTAATTAATTTATGATAAGTTCCAAAACATTTGCACTCACCTTTTAAAACGGTATAACTCCTCTTCGGCTCACTTATAAAATAGGGTGGTCTAGGAGACGCATACTTAACTACTTTTAAATTTAAATACACACTAGAATTGACATTTTTCATAGTATTACTTGCTCTACAACTATATATTCCCGTGTCCTCGATCTTGGCATTCGGTATCACCAACGACTTGGACTGATGCTTCAGATATGGCGAACTGACGAGTTCTCCTCTCTTGAAGTACTCTATGGACGCTTCCGGATTTGATTCTGGCACTAAGCACCGCCACAACACTGTGTTTCCTATTAAAACGGTCGCGTCGGAACTATCCTGTCGAGGAAATTCTTTTAGTACTGCTATGGTTATTCTCCATGGTACCGAAGCTACTACGTAAGCTCCGTAATAAGCGAGACACTGGTAATCTCCAGCACTATGAACTCCATTGACCTAAAAATTGAAAATATTTAGTAACATGAGGAATCCGAAAACTTGAGACAACTTATTATAAATGACGTGCAAAGATCTCTTCAATATGTATCATAACTTAATAGATTGAGTTGTTTTTTGAGGCCAATTAGAAGGAATTTTATTATCTGCAATTAAATTGGCCTTCCGATGGAAGACCGCTTGGGACATGCTACCAAGAAACGCATAAAAAGCAGTGTATTTTCCGATCGAATGGATTAAGCTAGTCTTAATCTTCATACCGTCAAGACTTATTTGGTTGAGTAGGAATTTGAAGAAACCTCTGCGTTTTATTTCTCACCTATGCGAACACCTTATCGAACTACGAATACTTCACTTCAAAGAAGGTTAAGTGTTTAAATAAACAGTCTCACGACTTTGATATTATCAAACAATAAGAAGTGTAGGAAACCGGCGTTTGTGACTGTTCGACCATCTTTTGTCCAGATAAAGAAAAGTCTGGAAACGGACTTACAATTTTCTCGCAAAAGCCATTAAGCAGCTCGAAGAAAATAATCACTGGTCCAGGATTCATAGTCGTAGGGGGCAGAACATTGGAGAGCGAGGGATGAGATGAGACTGGTCGAAAGATTGATTTCAATTGGTCAGTGGCAGCAAGAGTGGGAACACGTGATGTGGCGGAGTGGACGAAGTCACTAATCCCGAACCTTCGAAGCTGGGTAGACTGTGGGCATAGGCGGCTGGATTATTATCTGACACAAATGCTCACAGGCCATGGCTGTTCCCCTACTATATTTTCAGGTTTAGGACGGCACAGCCCGATTAGTGCCTTTAATGTAGTCTCCAGCATACTGTGACACACACGATGTTGGAGTATGAGCGTTGGGCGGGTGAAATAAAGACGTTTGAAAGAGAGTGTAACTGTCAAATGTTTGATTCCGTGAGAGAAATTTATCAGGGAGCTGCTCTTTTCTAAAGAACGAGAGGAGAGGGAACTCACAACATAATTTTAAAACCAGCGAGTAGCACCTCGGTGGGTTTGGACTGTTGCAGGCTGAAATAGGAGAGAATGAGACACAGACGACACGATAGAGATGACAGCCTCGCTAAGGCAGGAGGTTGAAAGTCTGATGGTTCGTGTGGGTGTGGTTTTCCCGATGAATTCGTGAGAGAAAGAATGGGAATTGGGTGATAGCAGGGCATCAGGAGAGATGTTTTGCCTTAACCAGCCCTTCCATCCTGATGTCTGGAGTGACAGGAGAGGTTTTAGTTGGATGCATACCATTTCGGGAGTGGTGACGGGAACGAAGTGTCAAAAGGTCTAACTCCCTCGGGCATCTCGTCCTGGCACAACTTCGATAGGGTACTAAGAACCCAACACTACTTGGGTGAGATACAGGTATCTGTATGCAGATTTTCCTTCTTTTCTTTAAAGATGTAAAAAAAGACAACATGGAGGATGAACCAACCGTACGAGACTATCAAAAATTGCAGACATAAATTCATCGAGCAAAAAGACAAAAGAGGGAATCTAATCCTTATGAAAAGGAGACCAAAAAAGTGGCCTCTGATGGCGGACATATCCGGAAATGCGAATGCGCCAAATTTAAATTTTCCGACACTTATTAACAGTAGCTATTCGCTGTGAGCCGATGAGTAGAGGGGATTTGACAGTTTTCACCAACGCTGTTAGTGACAGTTTTGTGCATTTAACTTGTAAACATTCAAATAATGGCGAATATGGATTGTTCAAAAAGAAAAATATATGATACATGTAAAAATACTGGGTACAACAGTCATTGTAAATTTTATTCATTTCCTGTTGCCAAGCATAAAATAGTTCAAAAAGAAAAATGGATTATTGCTATTAACGAGAAAAATAAGTAAATAACCTATAATGCAAACATGATATTTGTATGGTGTAAAATTAAAAAGCTATTATATTCCGAAACATTGCGTACATGCCCTGCATCAACTAAACCTTTTCGCTTTTTTGGTGTAGCTGGTTGAAATGGGATATCATGTGATATAGACTTAAAACCAGTATAATGTTTAATATCCATTTTGATAAAATTAAAACAAATTTAAGAGGTGGAGGCCATAAAACGAAAGAAGAAGAAGAAGAATTAAAACAAATTGATATCTAAGCACTAAGGCCTACGCACATAAAAAATAACTGAGCAAAAACAGAATAAAAATGTAAAATAAAAACAAGAATTACAACGTTACAGAGGTAAAGGTAACCAGAATATAGACGTTTTAAGCGTCTATAACCTTAAATATTTGCTTTAACCATTAAATATTTTCATATAAACTTCTTCTTTTTCTCAGTGACCTCTTGCGTAAGTAGTCATCCAGTCGCAAGAACTTATATCTTAAATATTATAATTATAATGAATAAAATAACAAGGCGTAATTACTTTTACTATTAATTCTGTGTATTCGTTCATTAATCAGTTTACCATAATATTTCAGTTCATTAGTTTTTATTTTTAAATAAATATCTATTTTTCTCGTTTTGTCATATTTCATTTACACTGATTTTACAAGAAAAGTACAAGTTTCAAACCGCGAGAGAGCGCTACCGGCGAAACTCACAGCGAATACCTTATTTCATTAAGCGATGCAGGGCATATAAACAACGATAAATTTAACAGATAATTGTTAAAGATGTTCCAAATGAGTCTACCCGTTCCGATAAGTAACAGTATAATTATAATACTTTATTATTTTTTTTCTTTTCACAAATATTCGTGTTTATTGCATAGTAAATAAATTAATGTTATCACTGAATACATAGTAAGTAAAAAAATAATTTGATTTATAAAATTAATGAATATTTTATGCATAAATGCAAGTAACAGTTCTTCAAAAATATTTAAAAACTAACCGAAATGTCCATCTTTATTTCGTCTGTCGAAGTTTTCAGCAGCTCATACCGGTTCGGACACGATTTAATGTTTACATCTTCCTGCATCGCCTAATGAATTTTACTATATATAATATTTTTCAGAATGTGTCTTAGACGAGAAAGTTTTAATTAATTATTAACAATAATAGTCTAAAATGCGACACAATTGTTAAAAAACTTCAATATAAATAAGATTTCATGTGACATTTGGGACAAACAATAACATAACCCAACTAAATTTGATGTCAAACAAGGAGAGAGACTCTCTTTCCTTGTTTAATGTGGCCTTTAAAAATCGCACTTCCTGTCTAACAATATTTCTGCCCCCACTACCTTTACATTCCTCTTTTATCTTTTGCTCGATGCATAAATTATTATTATTAATTATTACAAAAAAAAATTACAATTACAAATTACAATTTATTATTATTGTATGTAATTTATATAATTAAAGTGCTTGTTGAAAATAACAAATCGCCGATAAGTTTAAACAATAATTAAGTGTTTTATTTATAACAGACCGACAAACCCAGGAATTAAAAAAAGTTTTAGGAAATAACTTGATGCTTACCTGGATCTTCATCGCCGATTTCTTTCGTTGTTTATTGTACCTTCCTTCCGGTACCAAGTGGAATGTGGAGTTGCTCAGATCAATGAAAGCATTGGGATTATAAGGATCGTCGCTAGGATAAAACTTCCATTCGAACTTATCTGGTTCTATGTTCATCTCGCACGTCAGGACAGTCTCAAAGTTTATCGGAAGAGCTATGGGTTCTGGATCTGACACCATATACATAGTGTCTGAAAGAAAATAAAAATTAAACGTACAGAAATGCATTAAATTACTAATTTGAATTTAATTGCCATATATTATTTAATATATTAAATGAGTGGCTTCATATCAAAGGCGGACATATGTCAAAAAAATAAAAAATTAGTTAGCAGTGATTTCCGATATGGTTTTGCCTGCTATTTTTCAAATACATTATATTCAGCTTAAAAGTCGAATTTATTATTTCAAAAACAGATCTTTCCAATGTGGATCGTTTCATTTGTGTTTATTATTAGTTTAATCCGTTTGTGTGTGCTTATTATAAGTTTACAAAGTGGATTCATGAAGTCAAATATACCTGGGAGTTAAAAAAAGACGCATAAGAGGAAGAGCGATCCCGAAAATTGGAAAAGGAACATCCAAAAAGGCACATGTAACTCAATCATGTACTCAATCATTGACCTCAATAATTAAGATTAATTTGATTGCTGTAAAAAATTATCAATTGGTTGGTGGAAGTTTGATATGTTAAAAGTTATTTCACACGTTCATCCGAGTTATGAATGATTTATAATGATGGTAAAGAATAATCTGAGAAGGTTACTTAGGGATTTTGCAGGAAAATATTTAGCTCAGATTCCAACACTGGATTCTCTTACCCTAGCATGGATGTGTGTTTGCGTAGAATTACAAAACGTGATCAAAGTTGAAAAAACATATTTACAAACATAAAAAATATAATTGTGTATTGTAATATTTATTAAATAAAGGGCTTATTGAAAATGGCAAATCGCTGAAATGTTTAAGCAATTATTAAATGTTTTTATTTAAAACAAACCGACAAACCCAGGAATTTAAAAAGTTTCTATTGATATATATAAATATAGTGTGGAAAAAGAAGCGAAAAAGAACGTTCGAATATTTCGCAAAATGAACGTCGGATCAAAAAACTGAAAAACAATTCTTTAATATTTTTCAATAATCTATCGAATGACACCATAGACTCATAATCATCATCATCCAGCCTCAAGAATCCACTGCTGAACATAGGCCTCTTCCTCATGTTTCCAACCCCGTCTATCTTGCGCCGCTCTTATCCAGTTTTTATTGAGTCTTCTTAAATCGTCAGTCCATCTTGTAGGTGGTCGACCGACGCTTCTCTTGTCTTCCCTTGGCCTCCATTCCAATAACCTCTTTGTCCATCGCCCATCTGTCATTCTGGCTATGTGTCCTGCCCATCTCCATTTTAGTCTGGCTATCTTCTCGATGATGTCAGTCACTCCGGTTCTTCTCCTGATGTCTTCGTTGGTTATTCTGTCTCGCAGAGTTATTCCTAACATGGACCGCTCCATTCTTCTCTGCGTGACTCTCAGTTTGGTAGCTGCTGCTTTTGTTAACGGAAGTGTTTCTGCTCCGTATGTCAAGACTGGAAGGACGCACTGATCAAATACCTTTCTCTTTAGGCATGTGGGCAGCTCACTTTTAAAAGTTTCTCTCAGTTTTCCAAATGCTGCCCACCCAAGGCCGATTCTTCTCTTCAGTTCATGAGTCGGTTATCTCTGCCAATCATAATTTCATGTCCCAGGTATTTATATCTATCTACGAGTTCTATTTCTTTCCCACCAATACTGATGTTCTGGTTGGGTACCAAATTGGTCATGATTTGTGTTTTCGAGATATTTATATTTAAACCTACATTTTCTGTAGCCACAACGAGTTCCTGTACCATCTCTCTTGCCATACCTAGATCTTCAGCTATTATAAGTATATCATCGGCGAAACGTAAGTTGTCTAGATATTCTCCATCTATTTTTATTCCCTTTGTCATCCAATCCAAATTCTTAAAAGCATGTTCTAGCACCGTATTAAAAAGTTTAGGTGACATTGGGTCTCCTTGTCTAACCCCCGTTCTATTTTTATGTGATTACTGTTAGTATGTAATCTGACAGTGGTTGTTGCCTGCAGGTATATTTTGTATAATAATTTAGTATATCTATAATCTAGCCTGCATTCTTTAAGCGCCTGTAATATTTTGCTTAGCTCAACTGTGTCAAAGGCTTTGTGAAAATCGATAAATATTAGAACTAGAGGTTTATTGTATTCCACTGCTTTCTCTATTAGGGTTTTTATACTTTGTAGATGGTCATTTGTTCCGTAACTTTTTCGGAATCCTGCCTGTTCCCTTGGTTGATAAGTCTCTAATTTTCTTTCCATTCTCTTAACTAGTATTCGCGTAAACAACTTTATATATATATATATATATATATATATATATATATATATATATATATATATATATATATGGCTGAGGAGCTAATCGGTCTGTAATTCTCTAAATTTGCTTTGTCTCCTGCTTTGTGTAATAGAATCATAGTAGCGTTGTTCCAGTCTGTTGGAATATTGGCGCTGTGAAGGCAGATATTGAAAAGTTGTTAAATTTTTTCCAGTAATTCATCCCCTCCAATTTTTAGTGCTTCTGATACTATTCCATCTTCACCCGGGGTTCGATTATTTTTCATTTTCTTCAGGGCTTCTTTGATTTCTGATTTTGTTATATCGGGCATTAAATCTTATCCTTGGTTTAATACCCCAGTTTTTAGTGTAATTGGAGGTTACGTATTGTTATCTTTTTTTCTTGATCTATATAACTCTGTGTAGGACTCTTCGACTATTCTTAATATTTCATCTCTGTTCGTTGTTTCTTCTCCAGTTCTGTTTCTCAGTTTGTTAATTTCTATTTTCCCCTTTTGTACGCTCCTCTTCAAAACTTTCATGTTCTTATAGACACCATAGACTACCCTCCAGCCAAACCCCATAGAGAGGGAAAGGGGGCAACTTTGTAATCTTAAATGAGAAAATTTTTGGTTGTTTTTCTTGTTAATAAGTTTTATCTGATTTTTTTTTCGATTCGCGATAGATGACGCTGTAATCGCGAAAAAACAAATACAGATCAGAAGTCTGCAAACTAATTGTGATGGTACTGAATACAGCTTTTTACGAATTTTTTGCAGAATCCGAATCTGCAATAAAAATGGGTCTTTCTATTTAAGATTTCTAAGTTGCCCCCACCCCAACCCCACGTGGTAGAAGTGGGGATCGTATTTGGTGTCATTCGATACATTTTTGAAAAAAAGTAAACATGTTTTTTGATTCTTGACTATAAAAAATATTTTTGATTACCTGTCAGTATTCCCTCGAACAACATCACCACTAGAATAGTGAGGATGGTAAAAATATAACTTCCTTCCATGTTTCTGCATGCCTGGAACAACAAATAAAAACAAATTAATTAAATCTATGGATTAGTTTGTTATGATTATGCTCAAAAGAATATGCAAAACCAGAAAATGTTTTTTTTGTGCGAAAAATAGAGCAACAATAATATAATTACTAAATACAAAGTTCTGACTGTTGTTTGTTGAGTATTTATGATTTTGAACCTTGTTTGTAGACCCTCTTCTTAAGATTTTTCGCAAGAATTGTCGAGTAACTATTTAGAAATTATAAAATTAAATCAGTTAACGATAAAAAAGTTTGTCAAAAATCAATTTTCGTTGATATTTTGTATGTATTGTGACTTTTATAAATTGAAATTCATGAATTATGAAACTCTTATTTTTAAAGATTTTCTATGCTTTCAGTAAAATGGTGTCACTTTTCCATCTAATTTACCAATCCTTACCTTAATTAATTAAAATTAAATAGGGATCTTACATTATTTATATTGTTTATAAGAAAAAATAACATTTAATCTTTTGCTTATTTTGGGTTAGACACTTGTATCAAAGAGTGTCACGAAAAAGGTTTTTTTTGCTAATTTCTCTAATTTCACAATTTTTTCCGGATTGGACATGGAAACGTCAAAGAAATATAAAATGTAATCCCCTGTAAAAACTGTAATGACGTATTTCCTTTGCTATGATCCAAATAATTCTCTAGTTTCGCGTAATACCACCCACGATTACCACTCTAAAACCTACACGGTCGTTTTAACATATCCATGTCTTTAAAAACAAAACTTCCTTTATGATAAAATCCCTTTTGAACTCTTAACACGAAATTCAATACACCGACACGTTAATCAGAAACCCCATATCAACCCTATAGGAAGAAGCAATCGAACTGTATTTCTATGGGTACTCAACTTTATCTGACGTTGAAATCATTTGAGGGTATTATTTTCCGTTTCCGTTGATTAATGAGTGTACTGAAAAAATGCTATTGTTGAAATACAGGATAACATTACAATACGTTCAGAGGGAATAAGTTATTAAGAATGTTCAATATTGATTATCATAATCTTTCAATTATTGCGATTAAGGAAGTATTCGTCTTTTTTTGTTAGTGGGGTTCCGACCAATTTATAAATTTTTCTATAACTCTAATTGTCATTTGATACTATAAAATGCCAAAATATATGAAAATGCCACCATGCAGATAAAGCTGGACGAAAGCACAAAAACAAATCCCATAAGACTCCAACGGGGAGTAGGACAAGGAGACACCATATCTCCCAAACTATTTAACCTTGCTCTAGAAGACATTTTTAAGAAACTAGAATCGAACAACACGGGTATCAACGTGGACGGATCATACTTAAACCACTTGAGATTCGCAGATGACATAGTTTTGATAGCCGATAATACCCAAGAACTAAATGATATGCTACAACAATTAAATGCAGTTTCAGGAGCGGTAGGCTTAAAAATGAACTACGGTAAAACAAAAATACTGAGCCGAGAACAGACAAATATAACAATAAAAAATCATACCATAGAAAATGTTGAATATTATGCATATCTAACTTTGATATCTAACTTATGCATATCTAAACTTTACAAGCATATCTGCTTGTAAAAAAACTAAGACGCATTCCTGTTGTCCCAGTGCTTGCTCGAAGATACGCTCCGAATACGTGTTAAATAGCACTGAAGACAGAATGCATCCTTGTTTCAATCCACTATCTATGGAAATTGTCTCTGTCAACCGGTAATCCATTGTAATGTTGGCAGTTTGGTTGTAATATAAATTATATATAATTCGCAAGTCTCTATCATACAAGCCCATTCTTTCAAGATGGATATGAGCTTGTCATGTTTTACTATATTAAATGCCTTTTTGTAGTCGATAAAACAAATATATACATAATAGTTGACATCCCTGCACCTCTGGATAAGCACTTGTATAGCGAATAGACCTTCTAGGATGCCTAAGGTATTGCGGAATCCAAATTGTGTCCACGACACGTGTTCTTCAAATTTTTTATATGTTCTATTATCACTATTAAAAACGTTTTAAGTAGCTCATTAGGCTAATTATTCTGTAGTCTTCGTATTTTTTTTTTATAGTTACGGAGGTCGAATTTAACCAGCTTTGGGGAATATTTCTAGTTATATATATTTTGTTAAATATATAATTTATCCATTTATTCATTGTTCGTACATAAGTTACAGGAATTCTGTATAAAACTTGTCAGGCCCTACAGCTTTACCACCTTTAGTTTTTCTAATACATGCCGTGACTTCTTCAATGGTAATCGGGAGTCCTGTTTGGCATTCTATGTCTTCAATGGCAATCTGCCTTTTATCTGCAAATGTTACTTCCACATATTTCTTCCAAGTGTCTAATCCCTCTTCCACACTTAGTAGTGGAGTACCTTGGTTGTCTGCCAAACATACAATGCTTGTATAAGCCTGCAGCTTCTTTAACTTTTTTGTGCATATCGAATGAATCGTGTTTCTGCTGTAATAGCTGTATTTCCGCACATTGTTTTCTCAGCTGTGTGTCCTTAGCCATTCTTATTGCTTTTTAAATCTGTTTGTCTATTCTTTTGTATAATGCCTTGTCCCGATCTTTGACTTTTCGTCTCTCTTCCATCATATCTAGAATCTCATTTGTCATCATCGATTTTTTTTTAATTTTTGGTGGTTTGAGGAATTTTTCTTGTATGTCTTGTAAAACTCTAAACAATTTTTCAAGCTCCTGGTCTATCAAATCTGTTTGAATAACGGTATTCAAACTGCTATGTATCTACTGTTTTACACTCTGTTCTGTGCGTTGGTCTTTGAACAGCTTGATGTCGTATTTTGGGTTGACTACGTCGAATCTTCTTTAGTCTGACCCTCATTTTGCAAATCAGTGGGTTATGATCTGACTTGATATCGGCTCCCGGGCATGTCTTGACTGATGTAATGCTGTTACGGAATCTTTTATTAATCATAATGTAATCTATTTGATTTCTGACTTTCTGGCCTAAAGTATCTTGAGGTGATTTCCACATGTATAATCTTCTATATGGGAGTTTAAGTAAGTGTTAGTAATTACAAACTCTTACCGACCTCGTATAATGTTTTATCATTCCATGTGTAGATCGTGAGCATTTTCTTTGCCCTAGATTTGCAAGGATTTCGTCTGTTGGCGACCCAGAAAACCTTGCCGTCTTGTGATTGTCCTTCTCTGCTGGATCTTGGTATCCGAATCCAATAATCAGTATTATCTTTTCTTTAACTAGTTATCCTATTGCTGATTATACTAGGGGTACTCTCCTAGTCTTTAATGCAGTGGTTCCCCATTGCCTTCTGCATATTTATGCCGTTGACCATTGTTAATAGGTTCCTCCGCCTTCAAGACCGACTTACCAATGTTAGGACAAAAAGGTGCCCTTCCACTTATCAGCTCATCCGCTCGGAGCCGTTGGCTAGTAAGTGGGGAGTTTGGTTATACCGGCAATAAAGCTAGCATAGCCATAGCTGTATCTCGGCACAAAAAAGGGGTGCAAGGCCATCTTGGCGGCATATTTTATTGCTGATTAATTGCTGTTAATTGATATATTAACCAATCGCCAAAAACTACCCCATCCCCTAGCTTAAAAAACACCCCCAGAAAACCAAAATATCGGCCAAAAAGCAAACCGCAAGGAATTGATTGCATTGCCGAAGTTCTATATTCCTACCTATTCTATAAATGATTTATGTCAAGTATTTATGTAGGTATGGTAATATAATATCTCTGGAGTAATTTCACATAAATTTGGCAATAACTTATTCATTTTTGTGTTGTAAAATAATAACATTTTAGAATAAGTAAAAACGTGAGTGAGTGTGGGTCGCTCGGTATTTAGGTACCTATTTAATTCGTGGGTGGTAATTTTTAAATACGCAGATAACTTTCTATTGTTTGTTTGAAGTCGTAATACCAATGAAATATTAAAATTATGTATATGAAATTCAACTTTACACTTTTATTTAAATAATTTATGACCGAAGTGACTTATTTAAATTTCGTATGTTTTCTGCCTCATTACGGAATTAATGGACAAGTCTTTTTACTAAGATTATTATTAAAATGAGTTTTTTATGTTTATTATGTCTGTGGCTCGATAGTCTGTAATTTTGTATCATTAATCAGTCTCTTGTTTCGTTGTTGTTCATTTTTAGATATGTCTCTTGATGAGAATAGTTATTTATATATATTTATTACTACAAGGTATTTAAACTTAGCGACTTGACAATGGCAAGTGTGACCCTTGACGAAACGTCGTCAAAACAATGGTTTTTCTAAAAACCAAAACTATTTAACGCGGAGTCCAACCGGAAAACAACTGAAATCATATATATATATATATATATATATATATATATATATATATATATATATATATGTATATTATATAAAATAAACATACGATGTTACATATGTTACTTGGGTAAGAGGAAAGTATAGAAAGATAAGTATCATTAATGTACATGCGCCCACTGAAGATAAAGATTTAGAAAGAGTTCTTAGCTTAGAGTTCTACGAAAATCTAAGCACAAGCACCCTAAGGGGGAATATACAGAAATACGATATAAAGGTAACCATTGGTTACACGATTTCGAAAGTCGGAAAAAAGGAAATATATAGAAGATAGATAAAAAATTAATGACTGGAAGCAGAGCGATAGGATCACTAAATTCATTACCAACTGAAAGAAAAAAAATGTGTCAAGAACAGCTAAACTGCGAGTCTACGAGAGAGTAATCAGACCCACAGTTATGTATACCAGTGGAACGTGGAATATGAATCAACAGAAAGAAAAATGGAATAAAAATGGCAGAGAATATTTGGAGAAGATGAACAAATAAAGAAATAATAAGGATGTATGGAAAACAGCAATTACGGCAAAAATACAAGCCCAAAGAGCTAGATGGCTTGGTCACATTATACGAATGTTAGAAAATCGAAATGTTAAAACATTACTGGTGAATAGAGAAATGGGGATTATGCTACAGTAATGAAGTCCTTTTGAACATTCAAAAATTTCGCGAAACACCTTTAAACCCACAAAAAATCATGTTTTTTAAAGGATTTTAAGAGTTTTTGCGGAGTTATCATATTTTTTGAGATCGATATCACCTGAATCAATACGTCTCCACTTCATAATCAAAACCTATATGGAAAAGAATATTTTCAGGACTCAAATGCAAATCAAACCATCGTTTTTGCGAAAAACAGGATTTTCAAGGGGGTCTTTACTGGATTTACCCAACTTTTTTTACCTTTCTACATCATTAAAGAGCATGTTTTGAAAAGCTTCAAGTTTTGATGAAAAATTTTATAAAAGATTGAAGTATGCGTGAGATTTTTTTGAAATTGATAAAGTGATTGCAATTCACCGAAAAAAATGACGTTTTTGGTTGTCGTTGAAAGGTGAGGGGGGTGTCAGGCTAAATTTGCGCTGGTTCTTATTTTTTAATCACATAAAACTTAAAAAAATTGAAAAAATTTAATTCTGGGAGTGAGAGCATTTTGCCTATCTTAACAGGATGCCTTCCTTTGCTAGGAAGATGAAAAGGCAGAATGGGAAAGTATTATTGTTTCTTGATAATACATCTCAGTCCAAGAATTGCACAGGATAATTAAACTTATTTTTTTATTTTTTATTTAAATTAATAAATTAAAGAAAGTAGATTACATAAATAGATTTTCATAGATTGCCATACTCACAATTTTCCCTTTTAAGTCGTTGCACAAATCTCACCGATAATAATTTTTTCCGAATTTTTGAAACACCCACTCATTTACAATTTAAAAAACATATTTAGCAACACTGGCACAAGTCCGATGTCCCCATTCATGCGATTCTAATATCACTATTTCGTTAAATAATCTACTACGAATCTCGCGGTCGTTTCATTCATCAATGAAAACAGCGGAGCGCGTAGGAAAAAGTCGAAAGTAAACAAATAGAGGTAGACGACAGCTCTGATAATGGTAACAGTAACAGTTTTTTTTTATTTTATTGTGGTAGACGAAGAAATTCCCTGTACGTACCTATACTCTATATTACGCTATAACAGGCCACGTATTTATATTCATTATGTCCAACGTAAATAAAAGCTCGTTTTATTACGGACTGAATTCGTTTTATGGCTCTCCTCGAAACTAAACCTAGTAATTTTCTAATGGACAATAAATACTTTATTAAAATTATTTGATCCACAGTGCCAAGAGATTTCTCAAAGTCTAGAAAAGCTGCACATATCGGGTTGTTATATTCATTTGTTTCTTCGGTTACGATTTTCACAGAACACTTTCGCTACGCATGACTCCGATCGGAGTCAAAGTGGTCCTTCGCTAGCTGAGCATGAGTCCGATCGGGGACAGCAACCCGTTGATTATTAAGACGGTATATTTTACTAAGTACGACGCCGTCAGTAGTTAATATGGGTGTCAGGGTGTGAGTGAGGACTTATGCCCGATTTCACCAACGATACCTAAACAGTTGCCTTCAAAAGTAATTCTTATTGAAAAGAACTTCCTAATACTTCAATACTTAGGAAACACTAGCGTTTCACAACTAAAAGAACTGCTTATCTAGGAAATTCTTTCTTAGGTATTACTTTGGGTACGTTTGAACTATTATTGATAAATAAAAAGAAGAATAAGAAGTTATAACCTTACTTTTTTATTTGTTATTGAATTGTTTGTTTTCCAACATCGAGTTAGAATTTTTCCAAGTTGGATTTATTCAGTTTTGGCGTGTTATAGTTATTTTAATTCGAAGTTAGTTATTTGTAAATAAGGTTTGTTTAGTTTTGTAAAATTATCTATATACGTCTAGTGAAATGGAGGAAAAGAAAAGGGCTGTAAATTTCATATTAAATAGGCGGAGAGCCTATTAAATAAAATTAAAAATGAGTTGATTACAATGTTATATTATACAGTATAATACATTTTTTATCTAATGTTAATTTCAGATAATGAAGAAGTGCCACCAGCTCTATTGTCATTATTGAAATAAATCAATATAAGGTTGAATGTTCGAATAATTAAACTTTGAGGGTATACAAGGCAACTATCGAACACGGTGATTAATTTAATCTTGCCCAAGCGCTTTCGATCAATAGATCATCTTCAGGGGCATCTGAAATAAGCCAAGAAACGTTTTTTATAATCAGGAAAATTAATTCACTTGGATAAAAAACTCCAAGTTTATGGTTGAAAAAAATTTTTTTATATGTGATAAACGTTTATAGACTTACTTCGTCAATTGTGGACTACCCGACATACTAGAATGTCATAAATGTAAAAACTGGACATAACAATACAAAATACACTACACTAAGACAAACAAACACTTTAAAATTTATATGGCGAAGCTACATATTGTGAAGAAGCCGGAGACAGAATGGGCTCCCGGTCTGACGGAAATGTAGAGATGACATGTGACAAATGACAGCTTATGAAGGGCAGTTATGTGATCTGCACCTTTCAAAATTCTATGACAATAAGTATTGACCAAAGGTCCAACTGACACCACTATAGGAAATCGACTGATGAAATATAAAATTATATAGTATATTTTTTATGTGGATTGAATAATTCCAATCTCACACTCAAACCTGTCTATAATAATTAGGATGTTGGTTTGAGAGCAATTGAAGTTGACATAAAGTATGAATGTGAGAAAAGACTAACAATATATTAGACAGTGGATGGTTGACTACAATAAAATGGTCCACCAAGCGCTATCAGTACTGTAAAAAAGAAAAATCTGAATATGCAGTTAAATTACTAAAAGTTAAAATCAAAATTGAAGACAAAATATATAAATGTGTTATAGTCCACGTAGTTCAGTTGAATCCACAGTCAATGGAAGAACTTTAAAATTAATATTGAAATATTCAGTGCATGAAGTCTAAACAGTCGAGCTGGGTCCTCTACGAGGTGAAGCTGTAATAAAGTTTTTAAATATAGGATTAAATTTAGTACAATTTAAATTAATTTGAGTATTAAGACAGTGAGAGTTTTCATTTGTTTCCCTTGTAATCTCCAAATCTTCCAATAAATCCAACTCAAGATAGTTTTTCTTTCTGCTAATGTCATGTAAGATAGATGAACCAGAATTGATGTTAAAATTGTGGTTGCTGGCTACTAAGTGTTGACCAAAACTTGAAGAATTTGGTCTTTTCAAATGTTCAGAGACTCTAGTGGATAACTTTCTGATGGTTCTACCTACATAAGATGCATCACAATCATCACATTTTAATTTGTAAATACCACTTTTATCAAGTGTATTCATCCTATCTTTGGTATTGATTAAGAAGGAACCTAAAGTGTTATGTGATTTAAAGGAAATTTTGATGTTATCAATTGTAGAAGAAAAAAGTTTAGATATTTTATTGGAAATGCTACTAATATAAGTGAAGGAGAAATATCTGATGTTATCTGAACCATTCGGTTGGGAAAACTGTGAAGAATATGCAAGCTTTTCTGCAATTTTTAGTTTAGCTCTATTTAGAAGTTTGTATATAATGTTGGGATCATAGCCATTATTGAAAGCAATCTGCTTAAGAGTATTAAGTTCTGTATTGAAATTATCATCAGAGAGAGGAAATTTAAGTAACCGATGAATGTAACTGTTGAAAGCAGCCATTTTATGCTGAGTAGGGTGGTTAGACGTTTCATGTATAACGTGATCTGTTTGGGTGGGTTTTCTATAAATGTTGTACTCTAAAGAATCTTTCTTACGGGAAATAGTCATATCCAAGAAGTTCAACTTATTGTCAGACTCTGGTTCCAGAGTAAAAGAGATGTTAGGATGGAGGTTATTAAGATCATCCAGAATCTGTAAAGCATCATCTTGGGTTCCCTGTATGAGAGCTATACAATCATCAACATATCTAGACCAAAAAACTATTTTGTTGTTGTTACTAACAAACTTCTGTTCTAAGCTATCTAAGAAAATATCAGCTAGAAAAGGCGATAATGGAGATCCCATTGCTAAACCTGTTGGTTGTTTATATATTTTTTGATTGAATTGAAAGAAGTCCTGATCCAGACAGAATTTAAGCATAGTTAATATAGCATGTTTATCCTTTGCAGATATGTTGCAATTGTCTAGAAGGTTGTGTACTAAAGGTAATGTTTCATCTCTTGGTACAGAAGTAAACAAATTGGAAACATCAAAAGAAACTAAATAAAAACCCTCTTCTATCCTAATGTTGTTTAAACGTTCTATTAGATCTAAAGAATTTTTAATAGAGAACTTAGGTTTAAAATTAGTGATAGACTGTATTGTGTTGTAAATAAACTCTGATAATATAGAAACTGGAGTGTTACACTCCAAAATAATATAGAAACTGGAAATAGGTCTATCACTAATTTTAAACCTAAGTTCTCTATTAAAAATTCTTTAGATCTAATAGAACGTTTAAACAACATTAGGATAGAAGAGGGTTTTTATTTAGTTTCTTTTGATGTTTCCAATTTGTTTACTTCTGTACCAAGAGATGAAACATTACCTTTAGTACACAACCTTCTAGACAATTGCAACATATCTGCAAAGGATAAACATGCTATATTAACTATGCTTAAATTCTGTCTGGATCAGGACTTCTTTCAATTCAATCAAAAAATATATAAACAACCAACAGGTTTAGCAATGGGATCTCCATTATCGCCTTTTCTAGCTGATATTTTCTTAGATAGCTTAGAACAGAAGTTTGTTAGTAGCAACAACAAAATAGTTTTTTGGTCTAGATATGTTGATGATTGTATAGCTCTCATACAGGGAACCCAAGATGATGCTTTACAGATTCTGGATGATCTTAATAACCTCCATCCTAACATCTCTTTTACTCTGGAACCAGAGTCTGACAATAAGTTGAACTTCTTGGATATGACTATTTCCCGTAAGAAAGATTCTTTAGAGTACAACATTTATAGAAAACCCACCCAAACAGATCACGTTATACATGAAACGTCTAACCACCCTACTCAGCATAAAATGGCTGCTTTCAACAGTTACATTCATCGGTTACTTAAATTTCCTCTCTCTGATGATAATTTCAATACAGAACTTAATACTCTTAAGCAGATTGCTTTCAATAATGGCTATGATCCCAACATTATATACAAACTTCTAAATAGAGCTAAACTAAAAATTGCAGAAAAGCTTGCATATTCTTCACAGTTTTCCCAACCGAATGGTTCAGATAACATCAAATATTTCTCCTTCACTTATATTAGTAGCATTTCCAATAAAATATCTAAACTTTTTTCTTCTACAATTGATAACATCAAAATTTCCTTTAAACCACATAACACTTTAGGTTCCTTCTTAATCAATACCAAAGATAGGATGAATACACTTGATAAAAGTGGTATTTACAAATTAAAATGTGATGATTGTGATGCATCTTATGTAGGTAGAACCATCAGAAAGTTATCCACTAGAGTCTCTGAACATTTGAAAAGACCAAATTCTTCAAGTTTTGGTCAACACTTAGTAGCCAGCAACCACAATTTTAACATCAATTCTGGTTCATCTATCTTACATGACATTAGCAGAAAGAAAAACTATCTTGAGTTGGATTTATTGGAAGATTTGGAGATTACAAGGGAAACAAATGAAAACTCTCACTGTCTTAATACTCAAATTAATTTAAATTGTACTAAATTTAATCCTATATTTAAAAACTTTATTACAGCTTCACCTCGTAGAGGACCCAGCTCGACTGTTTAGACTTCATGCACTGAATATTTCAATATTAATTTTAAAGTTCTTCCATTGACTGTGGATTCAACTGAACTACGTGGACTATAACACATTTATATATTTTGTCTTCAATTTTGATTTTAACTTTTAGTAATTTAACTGCATATTCAGATTTTTCTTTTTTACAGTACTGATAGCGCTTGGTGGACCATTTTATTGTAGTCAACCATCCACTGTCTAATATATTGTTAGTCTTTTCTCACATTCATACTTTATGTCAACTTCAATTGCTCTCAAACCAACATCCTAATTATTATAGACAGGTTTGAGTGTGAGATTGGAATTATTCAATCCACATAAAAAATATACTATATAATTTTATATTTCATCAGTCGATTTCCTATAGTGGTGTCAGTTGGACCTTTGGTCAATACTTATTGTCATAGAATTTTGAAAGGTGCAGATCACATAACTGCCCTTCATAAGCTGTCATTTGTCACATGTCATCTCTACATTTCCGTCAGACCGGGAGCCCATTCTGTCTCCGGCTTCTTCACAATATGTAGCTTCGCCATATAAATTTTAAAGTGTTTGTTTGTCTTAGTGTAGTGTATTTTGTATTGTTATGTCCAGTTTTTACATTTATGACATTCTAGTATGTCGGATAGTCCACAATTGACGAAGTAAGTCTATAAACGTTTATCACATATAAAAAAATTTTTTTCAACCATAAACTTGGAGTTTTTTATCCAAGTGAATTAATTTTCCTGATTATAAAAAACGTTTCTTGGCTTATTTCAGATGCCCCTGAAGATGATCTATTGATCGAAAGCGCTTGGGCAAGATTAAATTAATCACCGTGTTCGATAGTTGCCTTGTATACCCTCAAAGATTATTGAAATAATTTTAAAATAAAATATATCTTGAAAATTGTTTTTTATTTTATTTTTTAATAATGCACTTCTAATGAAATCATGAATGGGTTTTTGAAAGAAAATACCAGTTTGTTAGGTAGAATATAATTTTCTATTTGTTCCAACACATATAAAACTGTTGGTTTATACATTCGAAACCTAAAAAAATCCACATCATCCAAAGTTTCAAAATAATTTGGTCGATTCTTGATAACTCGAGGTCTTCTTTCTGTTTCTTCTTCAGAATCAGATCAGGAATCGAATTGATCTAGATTTTTGATAAACTATAGTGTTTCCATATTATAAATAGCACCAAAGGAACAATTAATTAATATAAAATAATACAAAAATAACTAACTATAGAGTAATACGGTAAAAAGCAAATTATTGACAAATTTCACAAGTACACCCAACAAAACTGTTAAAACATAACCTCACTTTTAACTATAAGTAATACCTAAACTGTTTAGGGAGATCGCAAAACGTATCCTACCATTAGGTAATGCTTAAGCGGTTTAGGCAATTCTTAGCGTATGGTGAAATCCGTTTTAGAGTTAGTAAGTACCTAAGCCCGCTTAGGTAATTCTTAAATATTTAGGTATCGCCGGTGAAATCGGGCATTAGTGTCAAACAATTTTACCAGTTCTTTACTGTGGTAGTTTTATGGTTAATAAGGGACGAACAAAGAGAAACAGTTGTAAAATATGCTCCGAAAACAAAATTATAAAGTAGACAACATATTACATTGCGAAAAATGGATCAACAATGGATCAACCCGGATTTTGTGTTAAATGATTTGAAATTGCTCATATGTGAATCAAAATCAAATCGATATGTGATTATTTTTGTATTTTATAGAAGAAATAAACTTATTTTTTCTAAAATCCATTATATATTTATTTTTCTAGAAAAATGTTCTATTTTGCCTTGTGCCGATAGGAGCCAGAAAGCGATACACTAAAAATTCTTTTAAAAACAAGTTATTGCCGCTCCTGGGTAACGCCTCTCGAAAAAAGTCAGCAGCGAATGTGTTTTAACAAATGGTCACTGAATCCTTCGCCTTCTGAATTCTACCTGTTAGCATGTCTGGTATCCATCTAATTTTGTTATGAATCTGTTGTGTAAGAATTTTTGTTATATATATCCCGTTCATAGCGTAATCCGCCTTTGGGTTCCCGTTCGCCAAGCCTGTCTATTCTGCCAGTCGTCTTCAATTGCTTTTGAAATTACTTGCATCTATGTTGTTGGTGGTCACCAACAGGTGGATAGAGTTAGAAATGAGGAGGTCCTTAGACGGTTGAACCAAACAACACAACTGGTCAATATAATAAAGAAACGCAAGCTGGAATACTTCGGTCACATTATGAGACACCCTAAAAAATATGATCTTTTACATCTGATCATTTAGGGAAAGATCCAAGATAATCGTGGTACTGGTAGAAGAAGAACATCATGGCTTAAAAATCTAAGGCAACGGTATGGAAAATCAACTACATCGTTATTTAGAGCTGTTGTCAATAAATTCACGATAGCGAATATGGTAGCCAACACGATATCCAACGATCGATAACGGTCATGGAACTAGAAGAAGAAGAAATTAATAAAAAAGATTTTTGTGGCAGTAGAAGGAAAGATAATTATTACATTCTACACTAAAGGCTTAAGAATTTTGGACCTACAAAAAGCAAGAGCAGTTATACGACAGATTATAAGAGTTCCAAAATTTACGATAAGCGCATAAGCGAAGTAGAGGAAGGCTGTTAATGTTTAAAACAAGCTAGATAATGTTGGAAAGATAACATAAAGACAAGAAAAAATTATTACACTCCGTGGTGGAAATAAATAGGGAAGATCTATAAACATAAGTAGATTAACAACGGTTGATGATAATAGTGACAAGTGTCTCAGGCGTAAGATTTATTATTAATAAAATTTTCATTGATTTTTCATAATCTATGTGTTTATTAGTTTTGACAAACGTTATTTATATACTAATTAATATTTGGTTTCCCATCTCTACAATCAAATGCCTAGCCTTCTACCGCAAGAACGTAGGCTAAAGTTGCGTTCTCTTTGCCGATAAGAAGAAAAGGTAAAAATTATAGACCGGAGGACATTATTATTATAATTATTTGTCAGTGGGTGGTGAATTATTGTTTGAACCTAGTCCCAAGAAAGTTTAATAGCGGTTTCTGAGAATATTATTTGTTAAAAAATTAGCGATGCTGAGCTCAGATATAGGACTCCTTCAGTGATTAAATCTAAACCGCTAGGTGAGTTGGGCTTCCTTAAATTGTTGTTTTTGGGTAAAATGACATATTTAAATGCATAATTCGTTCATTATGGTTCAGGAAGAGTACAATGTGGGTTGTTTAAAATTTACGTGCTTGAAGAAAAGTGAATCTGACTTTGGACGAAATTGATGAAGGCATTCGCGTTAACGGAGAACACATGAATAATTTATGATTACTATTACACAGTTATTATTCTAAATTTATACACCATGTGCTACAAATATTTGAATATTTCGTGTAAAAACTTAAACGAAAAAAAAAATTCAATAATTTTTGTAATATAATGTAAAGTTGTAACATAATTTTGTTATTAAAATAATTATTTGACACTTTTTTGCATATCATCCGTAAAATACATGTTATCTTCTTCTTTTTCTTCTTCTTCCTTCTTGTATGCAGACTTTAAGTCCGTTTCTTCTTCAATAATAACCTCCTAAATTGTTTAAATTATCGCACCACCTTTTTCTTGGTCTGCCAATACTTCTTCATCTATTTGGCGACTTATCTCATGCTATTTGTACTATTATATCCTCTGCCATTCTACTGATGTTTGTTCTACTCCTGTTTTCGTTTTGTCACCCATCCATTTATGTCTTCTATATTGCATGCTCTTCCTATGTTTTCGCTTCTCTCCCTATCCAACAGACTTCTCCTTTATATTCGTCGGAGTATTTTCATCTCTGTTGTTTCTAGTAGTAGTCTGGTTTTTTGATGTATCAGGATTTGTCTTTCTGTGTATGTTAATATAGGTCTAATTGCTTGATTCTTGTTTTTGTGTGTTGTCTTAGGTATTTGTTCTTCCAGATTGTGTCATTAAGAGATCCCGCCACTTTACTTGCTTTTAAGCTTTGTTGTCGTACTTCTTCTTCAACATCTCCGTAACTACTTATGTCTATTCCCAGATATCTAAACCTTGCTTCCCGCTTTATTATTTTCCCATCAATTTCGATTTTAATCTGTGTTAATACCTTTGGAGCTCGTCTTCTGTCTCGGCATCGTCTGCATAACATAATATTTGGATTTCTTTGTTCCCCATTCTGTAACCAAGTCCTTTACGTACTGCTAGTATTATTTTGTCCATTATTATTTTGAATTTTTAATTTTAGATATTTAAGAGAAGTGGACTTAACGAGTCACCCTGTCTGACTCCGCTTTGTACTGGTATACACAAAAAAATACAGACTATATTTTATGAATATGGGGAGAGGGGAAAGTAACACAATTCTCGTAGATTTTTGACCCCCTCTATCTCATGGAACGCATATGGTGTATAAAAGAATATTAATTGTGAATTGTCATTAAAATTTAAATAGCTTTTAGCCTAAAATTTTTGTTAACCAGTTCACTAGTAAATATTTAGTTATCTTCATATAAAAAACAATAAATATTGATTAAGAAATGTCGGAAAACCCAAAGGTCAAAGGATAACGAAAATCATAGTTGTTTTACTAAGAATTGCAACATTTTCATAAACGGACGTGACATACAACACGAGGCATTTGAATAATTTCCATATTTCCAATAGATAATATTATATTAAGTACGGTTAAGAGTTTTCAGAAGTTTTATAAACAAATCAACAAAAGGAAACTGCAAGTAATTGATTTCTTCGAAAATAATGAAATATCTTTTCAAAAAATACCTTCCTAGTAACCCTAAAAGTAAAAGTAGCTTAAATCGGCTCTCTAAACCACGAAGGTAAAGATTTTGTCTGTAAACACACTTTTTTCCGTATAATCAATGAATATAGATACTCGATTTCCAAAGTGGAAATCCAAGCATCAAATTAACTTAATTTTAAAGTAAAATTGTGACTTATTCCCCAAAAAATAGTAAATTGCATTAAGATACCACAAAAAATAGTTTCAGAATAACGGGAATGTTATTATTTTTTAATATAGTATTGTAACATTATTGTACTATTTTAACGTTGGCAACACCGTCCTATCCGCCATTTATAGACAGCATTGCGTCCTGTCAACTAGTATGCATTTTATAACCTTAAATACTGTCTGCGAACATTTGAATTCTAAACGGTTTCGACCTGAAACCAGTGAAGTTGTTGGTATAATTAAAGGTGGGGGATTTTTAGATGGGGAAAAAAGCTGACTGTCACCAAAACGAGTAATCCAGGTATTTGGACCCCTAAAAGCTGGACAAATAATGTCTCAAAATGAGATAGCAGCAATGATAGGAGTATCAAGAAGTTCTGTAAGGAATATAAAACAGAAAATTGTGTCTGGAGTCAGTTTGGATCCAAAGCGTAAGGGTCACAGCGGAAGACATCGTGTGACTACTCCTAGGACTGATCACAAAATAAGAGACATTTGTCTAGTAAACAGAAAGAAAATCACTGCGAATGCTTACCCAGGAGATAAAAGATGAAAGAATTTGTGTTTCAGAAAGAACAGCTCGTCGGAGACTTGTCAAAAACAAACTGGTAGTTAGGAGACCAGCTCGAAAGTCAAGTCTTACTCCGACTATGATAAAGAAACTTTTTTTGCTTGAATATCAATATAAAAACTAAAAAAACATGAGCATTTCTAAAAATTTTGTTGATTTCAGGTCTGCTTCTCGGACGAATCCGTTTATCAAATTTTGACAGAAAAACATAAAATTTGTTCGGAGACGTCCCAACGAGTAATACAAGCCGACTGCATTGTGCCCACCATCAAACACCCACCGTTACTCAAGGTCTGGTCTGTGATATCCGACAAAGGTGCAGGCCGTCTCTACGTATTGGAAAACAGGATGAGACACGACCACTACCGGAAAGTACTCGAGACGAAACTTTTGCCACAGCTGCAGGAATCGTTTCCTGGAGAAGAGGAACCCATATTTATGGGAGTTACTTGAAACGCCCATATATGAGTGGAATCATAATCCTCACCTCCACGACACTATTCAAACCTGTGTCGATAGCATGCCTCAACGTGTTCAAGCTCTTTTAGCAGCCAAAGGCCGACATAAAAAATATTAAATTAATCCCTACTTTGTAAAAATTATACTTTTTTAATAAATAAAAGTTTTTTGTTAACTTTTTTTAGTAACAGTAACTTTTTTCAAATATATTCATATTCATGAGAGAAATAACTTCATCTAGTAAATTTTTCCTTTCTTGGCCTAATAATTTGGCTGTACCGTACTGTAGCATAAAATGAGTGCGTCTATTATCTCCAGTCCAAACCTGTTCTTAAACATCATTGCCAGTGTCTTATCAGGATTTAATGCTATTTTACATCATATGCACCAGTTTTCTATGGGTCCTAGGGCTATCTGTAGGTTTTTTTTTGCAATCTTTGGATGTCTATGTTTGACCGCTATTAACGTGCCAAATTCCAACTGTGTAAAGGTTAAGCAGAGTTCCTGTAATTCTGGCAGGACTGTAATGTTGCAGGATTTTATACTACGACTTTTTAGTCTTCCGACGTTTTCCGTCTTTAGACTTCGAACTTCGAAGCAACTACCATTACATCCTCTACAACCGCTACTAACGCGCTTGGATATAAGAAAACAGGTATGTTGGACATAAAATATTTGATAACTGGAAAGGTTCAATTACAAAATTAGTCAAATTAGGATTTAATTAAAGCAATTGAGAGTGTACTTTTCCTAGATATTATTCGTTGGATTTATCACTAGGAAATAAAATTAAAGATTACAAAAACAGTTTTGTAAAAAAATCTCAGCTAGGTACATTCATGTTGTAAATGTTTCAACTAAAGTAATTAAAAAATCTTATTATTATTATGCCTTTATATATTATGGTTAACATTAATTTCTGACTAAAATTAGCAATTCGAGCAAATACGAAAAGTGTTAAAAACTACTTATTTAGAACCTTTACGTGACTGACAATAAGTTAATGAAATCTTAAGAAAATATTTAAACAGACAGGACACTATTGGGAAATTCAAATACATGTACAAACATATCAGTGGTGATATTAATACTATTTACATTTTTTAGAGATGAGTCGTACCTTAGCGAACCGTTATATAGGAATAATATGGTACCAAGCAGGACATACAGAAACAGAAACACGCTAAATTAAGATCAGAAAATAATGAATGTAAACTCAGATGTACTACTTCCAATATCCGCAGAAGAAATGGAAATAGAAAGACAGTTAGTAGACATGAAAAGAAATAAAGTTTCCTTGGAAAATAATATTCTAATAGAATTATTGAAAGAAAGAGAAAACCACATCAAAGACTATCTCTAAAAATAATAATGTCAACAAATATTTCGATTTCGAAATGTAAATAATTTTGATTTAATTGATTAATGAAATTAAAATTTGAAAATCTCCATTTCATTTCGTGATAGTGTCGATTTGGAACGGAATCAGTCCATATAAACCTCTGGTTTAGCCGAGCCGATGTTTGAGAAAGTCGCACTAAATGTGATTAGAATAACAGCATTCGATACAGTAAAACAACACAAGCTGATGAAGATATTAACAAACATTAGAATAAACATATGTGATCTAAGAATTATTAGCAATCTTTACTGGAATCAAACATCGTCTATCCTTACAGAGGCAGGAGAATCCGATGATATCAAAATCAAACGTGGGGTCCGACAGGGATGTAGATCACCCTTGCTGTTCAACATATACTCTGAGGAAATCCTTCAAGAAGCAGTAGAGGATGTTGAAGCCGGAATTCGAATTAACGGATAATGTATCAATAACATAAGATACGCGGATGACACGGTGGTATTCACTGACAGTTATGAAGCCCTCCAGGAGTTAATGAATAGAATCACAGAAGAGAGTCAGAGATTTGGACTTTCATGAAAAAAATGTATGATGGTCAACAAATAGAAAGAGTAAAAATATATACCTACTTTGGTAGGAACGTCAATGAAAATTGGGACCATTCCCTAGAATTAAAATGTAGAATAGAGAAAGCAAGATCTGCATTTCAAAAAATTCTAAGCTATTCAAATGCCTTGATTTATTAGTAACCATAAAAATTAGGGAACTACGATGTTATATCTTTCCCATGCTGTTGTAGTGTCCCAGAGTTGAGTCGTGGACTCTCACAGACGCTACCAGCAAGAAAATTGAGACTTTCGAAATGTGGCTTTATCGTCAAATCCTGAAGATAACCTATACCGACCACGTTACTAACCAGGAAGTTGCAAAAATCGAATACCTCGGACAGATCATGAGGAACAGCGAAAGATATGGACTGCTGCAACTAATTTTGCAGGGAAAAGTAGAATTAAAACTCGGACCAGGAAGGCGAAGGATTTCCTGGCTAAAAATCTACGAACGTGGTTCAACACAACAACCACAAATATTTTAAGAGCAGCAGTTTGCATTCGACGTTGAAGGCGGGAACTCTATCAAAACTTCAGCCTTTTGAACTATGGTTATACAATACGATCCTGAAGATACCATGGACAAACAAAGTCACCAATGAAGAAGTACTGCGGAGCATGAACACAACTGCGGATTTGTTCAACATCGTGAAGGGCCGTAGGCTGCAGTACTTGGGACATATCATGAGAAATCAAGGCAGATATGAGCTACTTCAATGCGTTTTGCAAGGTAAAATTGAAGGAAAAGGGCCCCAGGACGAAGAAGAATATCCTGGCTTGCTAACCTGAGAGCATGGTATAGAAAGACCTCATCACAGTTATTTCGTATAGCAACCAACAAAGTCATTATAGCCAGAATGATCGTTAACGTTCGGAACAGACAGACACCCTAGGAAGGACAGTTTGCAAAATACAGATTGCCATGATGATCGCCAACATCTGAAACGGATAGGCACTACAAGAAGAAGAAGATTTTAGAGAAAGTCGCATTGAATGTGATTGGAAAGACAGCATTCAAAAGAACTTTTAACAGGCAAAGTACACTAATCTTGCCATTTTAATGCAAGTGCTTTTGTCTGAACAGGATTTTTGCAAAAATGAACTTCCGATCAAAGCTGTATTCATGCATAATGCTGCTCTGCAGAAGATCTTTGTATTTATCGCAACTATTTTTGGAACACTTTTCCCTGAATGTAAAGGAAACATTCGACAGATACGACGCCTTAAAAAAACACTTTTATCCTTTGTACGAATAAAATTCACAATATACATAATCTATTCAAAGCCTTAGGTCTTATAAGATGCTTAGCATTGAACGAGTTTTCAGTAAACCCAGCTAGGTATTCTACGTTCCTTCAGTTAATCGGTATTCTTCTAGTTGTCATCGAACAGGAAATCAATGCGGCGGAACTGAATCAGTAAAACGCTGTAGTAGCCCAGCTCTACATTTTTTATCAAGCAGATTTTAGCGCTTTCAACCGTCTGTGTTTACCAAAAAATTTTACTTTTATTTCTTTGTATTCCTCAATTTTAATAAAATCGCTGATTCAACAAATTTATCGGTAAAAAGTAAATACTGTCTGCGAGATTTGGACGAAACAATATCACTAAGTCATAGCACTAAAACGTATTAAAACAGAAAATAGAACAGAAGATATTTTTTAAGATTTAATTAACTTTTGTCAACCACGTAAAGATTCTAAATAATAACCAAAGAGAATCAGTGATACAGTGTGCTTTGTTGATAGTAACTGTAAGTACTATCTACCAATCAATGAAATTTTCAGTCAATGTACATCAAATGAAGTTTTCAGACTAGACGTCTCAAAAGTCCGAATAGCTATAATAATGATGGCCAACCTCCGCCGCTGAGATGGCACTTGAAGAAGAAAACCCAATGTTATAGGTAATTATTCCACGCATATACATTGGTTGTTAGATTGTTACAAACATAATCCGAAATTTTCAGAGCCGCCATTTCAAGTTTAACAATTTCATTAAACAGAAAGAAACTTAAGTTTACTTTTTGTTTATTTTTTTCTTCTTTTATTACGCGAATTATTAAAATTATTACATACACATGTAACATCAAGAATATAAATTACAGGTTTCATTATACAATTCTAACACCGTCATTCATCTATGCCAATCTTATTATCCTATACAAACATCTAACATATCAAACAACTAATAGCTACAGAGATTATGTAAATCTAAAAAAAGTAGAATCAATATAAGAAATAAAAATATCGAGTAGTAGCAATAAAGTCTTAAATACATATATGTTGGAGTCTGGTGTACATTCTCAGACGACATAATTGTGTTGTAAGTCCAGTTCCAGTTGGGAATCTACGGTCTACAACACGAAAAAGAGCTGGTATATATATTCAGTGTAGCTACCAATAACCAATAATAAGGGTAGTGATAAATGGTACGGCTTTTTTTCTTTTCATCGGAATGCTTCACAATAACTCAATGAATTTATTATTTTTTTAATCGGTAATAATAGCCTTATTATTAGTTCGTGTTGACTCTAAATGATGCGTTACTGCACTTTTTATATTATTTATTACCGAGTATTGTTTATTACGAGGTAGATTTGAAAAGTAGTCGTCCTAGTCGTCCAAGTTATAATAAAACCAATTGAGAGTAGATATTCTCTGTGTCTATTTTTCCCTATTGAAAATGGACTCACATTTACAAATAATTCATGGTTTTTTGTTTTTCTTTTGGATTTTAAATACGGAAATTGTTTTCAAAAAATTCTGAAATAAAAATTTTGAAAATGATCCCTAACATATAAATGTATACTATGAAATCTTTGGTAATCTTAGGTCTACATCGGTTGTTTAAAATGGTTCTGATCTATTTTCTTGTGGCATGTTTATCATAGAAAAATTTTTTTAATTCTTTAGCATGGCAATTCTAACTTTATTGACAGCAACTCGAAATACCTAGTCCTGAAGTGGTCAAGGAAAACCATTTCCGTAGGTTCTGGAGCCAAGATATTCTTCTTCTACCTGATCCCCTCTTTCCGTATACCTTTCCCTGTAATATAAGTTGTATAAAACATTATATGTCAAAGATATTCTAGCTTGCGCTGTTTCACTGTGGATATAATATTACTTGTTTTATCTATCCGACGTAGAACCTCAATGTTTGTTTTTCGGTCCACCCAGGAGATCCTCAGTATCCGTCTATAACACCACATCTTAAACGCCTCGAGGTTTCTCATGGATTCAACCCCATAGAGCAGCACTGTAAACACGTAGCATCTCAATAAACGAATTTTCGTTTTTAAGGGTAGGTCATGGCTATTAACACGTTCGCTGCCGACTATATTTTGTAAATCAATGCCTCCGTGAGCCAGCCATTCTTTTTTTTAAGTGCTCCTATGAGCCTACATATAACAAATGTGTTGGTCCCATCGTTACAACGCGGCCCAGTGAACCGTACTAATGCTTCTGTGCGCCGTTGGTCCGTCGCAGTAAACATAACCTAACATAAATAAACGAATTTGCATTGCCTATTGTTCTTGTTGATTGTTTTTCATTTCAATAAATTGAAAGACTAAATTGCTGTAAGTATTAAATAATGTTTAAATTACAATATGTTTACAACATATTGTGTAATTTTAGATGTCTCGACGTTCTAAACCTCTGACAGAGGGTGAATTGCAAAACATTGCAATCAATTTTGGAGAACTCTCCGATGACGATGATGAACCATTCGAAGCTTCGGATAGTGAGTACCTGTGTAGTTCAGAAGAAGAATCAGATTCGTCAGACTCAGAAGAAACGGTGAAAAATGTACGAAAGTTTTTACAGAGAAAAAAAATAAAATTAGATTCACAACCTACTCGTCATGTTCACGATAATATCAATCCAGGACCGAACTTGAATTCAATGCATGATCCAGAACAACCTATTCATAATCTTCAAGGTAATATCGTTCCAGGACCGAACTTAAATTCAATACTCGATCCAGAACCGAACTTAGATCCACACCGTAGTGAAGATCCAGTACCGAATATAGAACCAAATTGGGGTCCAGTAGTAGGTAATTATAAGCTAATAGCACCTTTTTCTATTCCGTCAGGAGTAAATGATGAAGTAGCTGCAATGTTGGCAAATGGTACGCCTGGAGACTTTTTTGATGCTGTGGTCGATGACAGAGTAATTAGTCTGATTTGTAACCAAACAAATATATATGCAACTCAGTCTGTACTGACTACAGACGCAACACCAAGCTCTCGCTTACATGACTGGATTCCAACGACAAATATTGAAATTAGAAAATTTTTAGGACTGGTTGCCTGGATGGGTTTAGTGAAAATGCCAAAAATCGCAGACTATTGGAGTAACGATAACCTATTCTACAATAATTTTGCAAATAATGTAATGTTTAGAAATCGATTCGAGATGCTGTTAAGGATGTTTCACTTTAATGATAATTTATTGGCAGATACAAGTGATAAACTGTATAAGTTAAAGCCACTTGTCGACATTCTGACTGCAAATTTTAAGTCTTTATACGTGCCGGAAGATTATGTCTGCATCGATGAAACCCTATTACCCTTTAGGGGACGCTTAGGGTTTAAACAGTACATTAAGACAAAAAGACACAAATATGGTGTAAAAATTTTTAAAATATGTTCTGGATCTGGATATACTTACAATTTCAAAGTATATGAAGGGAAAGAAAATAGTTCTAACGTCACTACAGAAAGCGTTGTTCTGTATCTTATGGAGGATTTAGTACATCAAGGAAGAACTCCGATAACCGACAATTGGTATACAAGTTTACCGCTAGCAAAAAAAATGTTGTCCGTCGATACACACCTGATAGGAACTGTTCGAAAAAATCGAAAATATTTACCCCAAGAAAAAATTAAATAAAGGGCAGATTGCTTTTATGGAAAGTGATGATGGAGTGACCATTACGAACTGGAAAGACAAAAGAAATATTTACATGCTTTCTACTAAACACGGCAATGAAATGGTCGAAGTATCTTGTAATCGACAAACTAAACTGAAACCCAAGGTTGTAATAGATTACAATAAAGGCAAAGCGGCAGTAGACTTATCTGACCAAATGGGAGCGTATTCCAACCCCCTAAGGAAAAACGTAAAATGGTTTAAAAAAGTGGGGTTTGAATTATTATTAACTACATCAGTTATAAATTCTTTTTTAATATCTAAGCTTGTAACAAATAACAACATGTCGGTGACAGATTTTAAAAAACAAATAGTGAAACATCTAGTTACTTATAGTCAAATAATCACCATCAGCTTGAACAGAAGGCAGACGGAAGTAAACATCAACGAAGGAAGATTTGCAAGAACTGCTACAAAAAAAATAGTGAGCAACACGGCCGTCAGTATGCTATGAACAAAACTAAAAAGGTAGACACCTTTTGCAAAAGCTGTGACAAGGAACCTTTTCTGTGTATAGGTTGTTTTAATGAATTACATAGAATTTAAATAACTTTTTTTATTGGTTGTTTTACATTATTTGATTTTTCTGTTGTTGAAAAACATGTTTGTATCAATAAATATCATCCCAAAGTTGTAAATAACGTTTTTGACTTATATGGGACCACATTTTTCATACTCCATAAATCGCACAAATTCTCTATACAGCACATAGCTTGTAGGCCTCGTTGGTCCATTCCCATGGTGATTTAATACTAAATAAACACCCCTGGCTCGGTACAGATAAGAATAAATGTTGGTCCCATAGGGCCAACATGACCTCTTAATGCAATACTTGCGTTGGTCCCATTGGACCAACGTGGTCTATTGAAGCAACATCAGTGATGGTCCCATCGGACCAACATGGCAGCGAACGTGTTAAATATCTGGCTCATTCTGACAAACGCTGACCTGGTTTTTTCAATTCTTTGTTTTATCTCAACTGAGTGGTCCCATTGATCGTTTATGGTGGTTCCTAAATAGTGGTAACGGGGCACTTGAAGTATTTGTTGCTGATCTACCAGTAATTGACTAGATGGAATATGCTTCTTACTGATATACTTGATGTTCAATTCAAGCCCGTATTCTTGACTGATTCTTCACAATTGCGTTACTAGTGTCTGTAAACCTTCTAAACTGTCTGCAAAGAGGATGGTGTCGTCTGCATATCTGATGTTATTCAGGCGCTTACCATTTATAAGAATACCCCCTTTGATATGCTCTAGGCCTGGCTCATGACGTGTTCCGAATAGACGTTAAATAATAGGGAGAGAGTATGCAGCCATGTCATACTCCTCTCTTTATTGCAACTTCCTCTGGTAGTTGGTGTTTCACCCGAATGGTTGCTGATTGGTTGTAGTATATGTTCTTGACTATTCGAAGGTCTTTGTTATCCAAATCAGTTGCCTTTAGTACATCCATGAGCTTATCGTGCTTGATTTTGTCGAAAGCTTTCTGGTAGTCGATAAAGCATATATAAATATCGCAGTTGAGATCTCTGCACCTTTGAAATAATACCTGAACCGCGAACAAGGCTTTTCTTGTACCTAACGCATCCCGGAATCTAAACTGCGTTCGTGAGATCTGTGACTCGCATTTCTGATAAATTCTTCTGTCTGCTTTTTATATAGATGAGTGTAACCTATGAGTATAAAAGGTGTGCCGCTAAGGATAACAAACTCATAATAAAACTAATAATCTTCAGATATCAGAATGAAAATTTTTATGTGCCTCCAAATAAACTTGTAATTATTGCAACTTATAGAGGCATTGCTGGGTAAAAACGTCAGTCTTATTGGGCCTTTAAGAGATGATTCTCATTACAAAATATTTAAAATATCCTGATGTTATGAAAACAGTGTTGAACATTATAAATCACATTCACACCAATGCGAAAAATTATCGACAATTCAAAAATTTCTTTGAGGAATTAAAGGACGAACAACTTCCAAATGAAGCATTTGGAATCGAGTATTAAAGGAATCATAAAATAGATTTCAAGAGTTCAAGATTTAAAATTAATATAATTCAAGGAAACTTTGCCATTTCCAATATAATTATGAGCCAAGAAACATATGGAGAATTAGAATTAATAGAAAATCCGAATCTAACTCAACGAATTTTGACTTCATTACTGAATTTTGGAAATTTGTACCAGAATCGAAATATCCTGAATTAAAAAACTGTGCCTGTCGAATTATTTCCATATTCGGAACAACTTGTGTGAATCATTTTATTCCACTTTAACATTCGTAAACTCCAAACGCCGATCAGTATTAACTAAACAGCCTAAATAAATGACTAAAAAGTGCTGCCACCAATTATTCAACCAAATTTTAAAGAATTATCAAAGGGAGTAAAATAAATGTGTTTAATTTTTAATATTTAAATTTAATAAACATATTTTGTAAATTTATTTATGTTTTTCAATAAATATAATTTCTGTAACAAAAACTTTTTAATACTTTTTTAATACGCATTGAATTGCGGCTCACGAAAAATTTCGAAAAAAACCTTTTAGACCAAAATAGTGCAAATCCAATAATTACATCTGAAATTGTACATCTTCTTGAAGTTTGCATAAACCAGGACTACTTTGAATTTAATGATCAAATATATACAAATAACAGTGCAGGTCTTATAATGGGCAATCCTCTAAGCCCATTACTATCAGATATTTTTATGGACAATCTAGAGACAAAGATTTCAAAACATCCCGTATTCAAACAATTTCTATATTGGTGGAGATACTTAGACGACGTACTGGTATGTTTCACAGGAACTAACAGGCAACTCGACCAATTTTTATCGTATATTAATTCACTTCATAGTCATATTGAATTTACAATAGAAACAGAACAAAATCAATCCATAAATTTTTTAGATATAAAGATTATCGGACTTAAAAACAAACATGACTTCTCCATATTTCATAAACCTACACATACTGACACGACTATACACAATTCATCATCCCATCCAACACAACATAAACTGGCAGCTTATCATAGTATGTTACATAGATTAACAGAAATTCCGATGTCAAAATACAACTTTGAGACAGAATTAAATATAATTAAGAAAATAGCAGTAAACAACAGATACAACGAACAAACAATAATTAATAAAATGTTAAATCAAAAACTACACAAGAAAGCCCTGAAATTAGTATTTCCACCACCAGAGAAAAAACCCAGTATCTTCTGCTCGATTACATATTTATACAGGCAAAATAACAACAAAAATAGCCAAACACATAAAAAAGAAAGGAATAACACCAGCTTTCCGAACAAATAACAACCTAGGCAAATATATTAAAAATAACAAGAGCCAAAATAAAAAACACTTAAATAGTGGTGTGTACAAACTTCAATGTGGCGACTGCCCAAAAACTTACATCGGTCAAACTGGTAGAAACTTTAATAAACGAATAGCAGAACATGAAAGGGCTTTCAATAAGAGAAAAACAGATTCGACATACGCACTTCACCTTTTAGATCATAATCATTATTTTAATGACAAATTTAAAATTCTTCACATTCAAAATAAAGGCCTTAAGCTATCTTTGTTAGAATCTATGGAAATCAACAAATTAAAAAACACAGATATAATTCTGAATGACCAACTTGAGACAAACAGTTCTCCCCTCCTCAACCTATTTCATTAGAGACTATAAATTGTAAACGCATGCCAAAAATAGATCACTTGAGAAAGGCAATCAGCCGAAACAGCTGTAGTGATAATAGTTAAAATAAATTTTGTGGAAGTTTGAAAACAAAGTTTTCAGTGTTTTATTGTTACATAAAATGAATTTCCATCAGGTAACGGTCGAATCCATCAATTATGATATAAATATTGTTTATGTAAAATATAAGGGAAAAAACTTATAGACAAAAAATCAAATTGTGACCATAAATTGTTGTTTAAAAAAACCCCAAGGAAAAAAAACGAGTACTTTTTCATCTATTTGTCATCTAGTAACCCCCACCTATGTCTTAAAAGCTTCAGATATTTGCGAAAAAATTTGCCGTGAAATCAATGATTTTTACATAACCAGACTGGGCTAGTGAGATTTTAAGTTACTTATTGAATATAAATTAAGCTTTTAAAACTACTCTTTTTTAATATTTAAATAAGCTCAAGTGTGAAGATTACACATTTGTAAATTTATCTTCTTCATGCGCCCGTTGCTTCGATTTTAAAGAATAATAATGAGGATATAAAAATGATCGCTAGCATATTGACCTTTAAACGCCAGGTTATTTCGCTTAGGTACTACTGAAAACGTATGCACCTAAAAAAAAACCCGCATCCTTCTGTAATTAAGATGTATAACATAAAATTTAAACTGCCAACAAAAATTCTTCCCCCGAATTCGTCCAGCCGAAAAAAGCACAAGAACCTGGTCCGGTTAAATTAAGTTAAAAATGTCAAACGGCTCGGCAAAAAAACGACAAGCGGCAAAATGAAAAAGACTTTCTGAGAAGAACAGAGACCGGACTCTGTTGAATTGAAATGTTATTTAAACAAAGAAAAGAAAAAAGCGGCCATGTTTAGTCAGTGCACGACAAGACACGAGCGAATAGCCACTCCGGGTCGTAGGTTCTACATGTATTTGGTCATGTCGTAAGCAAAAATGTGGGAGAAAACCGCAGAGAATGTTACAGAGTGTATCCAATAAAGCATCTGAATAACAGCAACTTTAATTATTTAACAATAATTAAAGATTTAAAAACAAGCAAATGTTCCGGATTTGATGAACTGCATAACAATACTGGATCGGTTAGAAAGCGGCAAGGGACTGGTTAAGTAAGCTCTTTTCAAAAATTCTCTATACAATTAATCTCCCTAAGGAGTTAAAAAAATGCAAAAACAGTCGCCATTTTAAAACGTGTTAACTCAAATAACAAATCAGAGAACTTAGACATCTTTACTGAGACATGTCTAAATATTTGGAGACATTTATAGTCCGGTCAATAAACACAACCTTTTGCTAAAACCAAAAAAATTAAATTGAAATTTGGCTGAAAATTTGGGAATAGATAGTTGAAAGTGTTTAGTATTAAAAAAAAAGTTTACAGTCCTAAATACCTTCATTTAAAAAAAATGCAAAAAGGTGACTTTTCAAATTTTCAAACTTTTCACTGTATTTCGGAAAATAATTAAAAAAGTGTAACTGTAGACTGGTGAGAAGTTTTAAAAAAAAAAATCCACAAGGAAAATAATTCCTGCAGCTGGATACCACGTATCACAAAAAAGAGGTTAGATCTTTGTAAATGGGTATATTTAAAAAATCCTTAAAAGGGCTAAATCAAATTACACGAACGTTTTTCTAATAATAATTCCATCATCAGGTTTAAAAATGCAAGTTAACATGCCTGAGCCATCAAAATATCAGGGTAAAAACCCTTTAAAATACATAAGGTTACAAAAGATTCTACATAATGTTGTTATTATTATTTGATGTTTAATATTAAATTAAATTTAATTTTAGGTAACATACACCCATGTCTTAAGTGAGTTCCAGCGTCCGGAGAGTAAACCTCTTCAAACGGACTTACCAGATCAAGTAAGTTTTTTTATTTTTGAAAAAAATTGTTCCAATACTTTTTAGATATTTTTTTTTCTAATTTTTTTATTTTCCACTTTACGATTACAAGTTATAGAAATAAAGTTGTAGACAGTTTATTTCGCTTCAAATAATATTGCATATAATTTTTTGTATGGTTGCTACTTCACGAGACATATCGCGAAAACCCTTCTCCCTTTTTTTCTAGATTGCGACCGGAGGACAAGGGTGGCTACTCAACAAACTTGAACTTGAGCTTATACTAACCACTGTACACATAAAAAAGGTAATCTTAATGTCACTTTTTAATGGACTATAATGTCTTCTTCTTCTTTTTTGATACAGGTAAATTGCCCGTTTGGTTCCTATTCGGATGGATAATTTCTTTCCATTTTTTTCTTGAAGGGCCTGTGCCTATTTCAGTTAGAGACGTATCTAGGACTACTCTAACTATTATGATATTTACAATTCTGCTAATGTGGCAGTTTCATTTTCTTTTTCTTTCTTGTACCAATTCATTAATATTGTTTTTTATTATTATTTTTCTCATGGTATTATTTCTTGTCCTGTCTAATAGTTTTTTTCTGGTATTCTTATCTAATTTGTCTTAAAATATCTATGCTTCTGCCTGTACAAATTCATCAATATTGTCTGTTCTGCATAGGTTTCTTACGTCATGCTTTCTTGTTCTATCTAATAGTCTATTCTTCTTCGTATTCTCCTCCTATTTGTCTCCAAATATCTATATTTGTGTCTGATCTTGTTTCTGCTGTAAATGTCATGACAGGTCGGATTACAGATTTGTGTATTTATGCTTTTTTGTCTAGCTTTAAGTGTCTGTTTCACCATATTGTGTCACGAAGGCACCCTGCTGCCCGCTTGCCTGTGTCACTTATTCCCTTACTTTCACCTCTCATTAACCTCTCAGCTAGCCATTTAATTCGATATAAGCGAAAGCTTTGGCGAAGATATAAACTCACAGGTTCCCCTGATGATTTTGTCGCCCACCGTAATTTTTCTAACCGGGTCAAACAATCTTTGCTAAAGTTAAGAACAGAATTTGAAGAATCTATCATTGCAAGTGGTAACAAAGTTTATCGGTCTCCATACTAAAGTCTCCATACCGTTACTTCAAAAAGCTGACGGGTCTTTATGTTCTTCGAATAACGAATCTTCGGAATGTTTATCGTTATACTTTTCTCAGGTTTTTACAGATGAACGATATCATTCCTCAAATAATGTGCCCACGTTTGTCTAAAACTCTTGACGATATATCTTTCACACTGGACGAAATTAAACAAAATTTAAGTAAACTACGAAATAATTCATCACATGGATTAGACACTTTTTGATTTCTGGGGTGATGAAAAAAACAGAGTAGGAGGATAGAGGAGGAAATTTAGCCAGGGATCTGAAATTTATGGGTAATATTATTAGTGAATAACGCAAGAAAGGAATTCAAACCAAGGCTCAGACTATGTAAGGATGAGGAGGGGCATATACTAAATACAAAAGAAGAAGTACTGAAAAAGTGGGTGGAACACTTTAAAGAACTACTTACTATAGAAGTAGAAGATCCAGATCCAAATCAACCACCCGGAGGAGCAAGCAACAATTCACCATTAGAGCCTCCGCAAATTCAAGAAGTACGAGATGCAATAAAACACCTAAAAAACAATAAATCTCCAGGAAGTGATGGTATACCCGCGGAACTTATTAAATGTGGAGGTGCTTCTGTGACTAATCAAATATAAAAAATAATACTGAGAGCCTGGAATGAGGAATAAATCCCGGAAGAGTGGTGTATTGGAATCGTTTGCCCGCTACACAAAAAGGGTGACCAATTGGAATGTAGAAACTATAGGGAAATAACCCTCCTTAATACAGCATACAAAATATTTTCGAGGATCATATGGTCGCCTAAGTACATATTCAGAGGAACTTCTCGGGGAATATCAAAGTGGCTTTAGGCCTGGTCGATCAACAACAGATCAAATCTTTGTGCTAAGGCAAATACTGGAAAAAACCAATGAATTCAATATCGATACATAACATCTTTTTGTAGACTTCAAATCTGCCTATGATAGTGTCCTAAGAAATAAATTGTATGAAGCAATGAATGAATTCCACATCCCCGATAAACTGATAAGATTGGTTAAGGCTACAATGCGTAATGTGGTTTGCAAAGTCGAAATACAGGGCGAACAATCACAGGCGTTTGGAACGCATGTTGGGCTGCGACAGGGAGACGCGCTGGCATGTCTCTTTTTCAACATAGCACTGGAAAAGGCGATCAGAGATGCCCAAATAGATAACAGAGGAAATATTTTTAATAAATCATCCCAAATTTTGGCATATGCAGATGATATGGACCTAGTTGCCCGCACAACACGCAAGCTAGAAGAAATGTATACCACCTTCTCAAATGCCTCAAAATCTATGGGCCTGCAAGTAAATGAGGAGAAAACTAAGATGATGGCATCAACACCCAACAATAGAGCCAGGAACATCGGTCCCCAATTCACGGTTGATAACTCTACCTTTGAAGTGGTTGACAAATTCACATACTTAGGCTCCCTGATCACCAAAGAGAACGCCATAACGGAAGAAATCAAGCGAAGGATAGTAATGGCAAACAGATGCTATTTTGGACTGAGTAGACATATGAGAAGTAGAAACTTAAGCCAAAAAACAAAAATAACTATATACAAAACCCTTATACAGCCAGTGTTGACATATGGATCGGAGACATGGACCATCTCCAAGGCAGACGAAGACCTTTTGCTTATATTTGAACGAAGGATCCTGAGAGGAATATTTGGTGGCATCTGTGAAAATGGTGTTTGGAGGAGGAGATACAACTACGAGGTATACCACAGATATAAACAAATATTTGGTGGTAAAGACGTAGTATCTCTTATAAGAATAGGAAGATTAAGATGGGCAGGACATCTAGCAAGATCACAGCAGAACAACCCTCCTAGAAGAATCCTTATGTCACAACCCGTGGGAAGCAGAAAAAGGGGTAGGCCAAAACTCAGATGGAAGGATGGTGTAGATGAGGATAGTAGAAAGATAGGCGCAGCAAACTGGCAACGGTTGGCAATGGATAGGACTGCCTGGCGTAATAGACTTGGGAAGGTCGAGGCTCTTTCATAGGGCTGTAGCACCATTGATGATGATGATTATTTATTAGTTTATGGCCTAATGTCTAAAACATTTTCTGATTTACGGTAATAGGTATGGTTATTTATAAATTTTTAGTTTTTTATTTTGGTTGTTTATTGAGTGGCAAGTTAAGGTTTTAGTCGGAACAAGGTTAATCCAGCACTACCCTGTTGTCTTCTGCCCTAGTATCCTACTAGGCCGAAAGATGCCAGGGTGTCTTGTTCCGTGACGTAGATGTCCAAAAAAGATTTCCCCCACCGTTGCCTGTCATAATTCAATTCTTACTGGAATCTGGCAATACGGCAATTAAAAAAAAGTTTATGTTAATTTTTATTCCTCCAAAAGCCTTGTTTTTTGTGTTATTTTAATTCTTTTCCTTACCTTATCTATTATATATGGCAATCAATCAATTTCTCGTTGTTCCTGTATTTTAAAGGTGGCGTCAAAAAATTTTATTCATTTATTTTCATCTTTTATTTTATTTATTTTTTTCCTTGATGGGGCTATTATATTAGAATCGCTCGCTAAATATCACATAAACTACCTGTGATCAAGCTTGTTTTACACCTAATTTTAGCTGTTAGGACCTTACAGGGCTATTCCTGTGACCTTCCCTATTGATTTTAATACATTTTGATTAACAATTTATAAAAAATACTTTTTACCCACAATTTTACGACTATTTCTGGAACCTAACCAGTCAAATGATCATTCTTTCTACCATACCGAATTTCTTTTCTTGTTTCCTCACCGAGTTTATTATTGCATTATGTTTTCCCGGCACTTTTTATACCTACAATGAGACTTCATTTTGAAATCTCAAGAACATAATAGTGACCACAAAGGAATTATTATAATGCATCGAGTACCGTGGGATTAACAGGTAAACAATTTTAGCGAGATGATTAGTTGCTGACAGGTAGACAAAGTAGTTGGCGAGAATGTAAAAAAATCGGTAATTGGAGTTTTTTAATTCGGTGATTCCTGGGGTGTGTGAAGTGGTCATTGTTCGATATGGGTTTTTTAAAATTATGTCTATTGTATTATGATACTTTAAGGTTGTTGCACCAACAGATGAGAAAAGATTCACAGGTATATACGACGAATAAAGAATTCGAAAAATTTAGTATTGCAAGAAAATAGGAATGATATTGGTAAGAAGAAAGCAGCATGTCGTGTGAAGTATGCACGTGCCTTTCACTTATCGGGAACAGTGACTTTAAAAAATTAAAAAATTCCCTTGTTATAAAATATTTTTTTATGTAGAAGTGAATCACCCAACATGAAAAATTTGTTGATTTCCATGTTCCTGGAAGAAGTACAAGAGGACGATCAAAGAAGACTTGGGAGAAGACACTTAGGCAGAATTATTGGTAAAGGAGACTGACATTGTATAAAGGAAAAAAGAATTATAATCGGTTATAATGAGGAAATATGTTCAAAAATACCCGAATTGAAGTCACGTCACTTTATCACACACTTACGGATTAAGTTGGTCCTTTCATTAAGGCACGAAGGTTATAGTAACACTATAGCAAGTATACTTGCTTAAAATTTATTTTATAGAGAGACATCTTTTGTTGGAACGAGTTTCATTAGTAACATTTTCGAAGTGGCATACCTACATAATCATGTATGACTTACATCACGTAATTTGTGGACTTTCAGTAACGAATAACTTCAAAAATATTGACTTTTTAAAAAAACTCTAAAGTACATTTTTGTTTTAAAAAGCGAATTTGTAGCGAAACTTCTATACCGGCTAAAAAAAATTGCTTATGAACTATTAGGAACAGAGAACAACGACACAAAACACCACAAACCACCATGGATGATGGAAAACGTAAAATAGATAATACAAACAAAAACAAAATATATAAGAAGTGACTAACAAATAAAACATCTATCAGTAGAGTAACATATTAAAGGAAAAACGGAGACGTAAGCAATCAAATAAAAGAAGCAAAAAACAATTTCTGGGAACAAAAATTTGTTTAAGTTGAAAATTTAATAGGTGGTTCTCAGACTACGGAAGCATGGAGAACTATCACTAATCTAAAAAAAAAACACTTCCTTAAGCAACTTAATTCCTATAGAAAAGTGGGAAAATCACTTAAACATTTACTCCAAGAGTCCAGATTGGAATATATGGGAAAGGAATGCAGTATGGAGAAACAAACAAATAGTAACATTAATAGGTATTACTAACAACGAGGTCCGTACTGCGTTAATTAAAATGACACTCGGGCTATCTCCAGGAGCTGGCAATATAGCTGTAGAGTTACCATCGAGCAAAAAGATAAAAGAGGGAATGTAAAGGTAGTGGGGACAACAATATTGTTAGACAGGAAGTGCCATCTTGAGAGGCCACTTTAAACAAGGAAAGACAGTCTCTTTCCTTGTTTAAGAAGTCAAATTTAGTTTGGTTATGTTATTGTTTGTCCCAACTGTCACATGAAATTTTATTTATATTGAAGTTTTTTACCAATTATGTCACTTTTTAGACTATTATCGTTAATATTTAATTAAAGCTTTCTTGTCTGAAAAATATTTTACAGGTATTGTTAACAAGTGTTGGAAAATTTAAATTTAGCGTCTTTGCATTTCCGGATATGTCCGCCATCAGAGGCCACTTTTTTGGTCTCCTTTTCATAACGATTAGATTCCCTCTTTTATCTTTTTGCTCGATGAGAGTTACTTAAAGCAGGAGGACCACTCCTAATAGAACGAATAACTTTTCTCATGAATCAATGCTGCCAATAAATTAAAGTATCATCTGGATGGAAAACCGCTCACCAAGTGCCCATCTTTAAAAAGGGTAATCGAAAAGATACCAACTGCTACAGTGGATTAAGTGTCCTACCTAATTTCGGGAGATTGATTGGAAAGATAATAAATAGAAAAATACAAGATGATGTATAACATCTAATTAGCGAAGACCAAAGTGGATCTACACCTGGTAGATCTTGCACTGATAACTTGTTTATACTCCAACAATTAATAGAAAAAACAATAGCGGTTGGTACCGAAGTACATTTAGCCTTCATCGACCTAGAAAAGGCGTATGATGTAATTCGAAGACTTAAATTGTGGCATGCTTTACAATAACTCGGCATTAGTCCATAACTTTTAGGAATAATCACAGGGATAACACTACTTACCTAAAAATCGGAAATAGACTATCAGAGCTAATAGGGACTAAGGACTAGGACAGGGATGCAGTATGTCACCCTTACTGTTTAATTTATATATTGAGGCAGCCCTCCAAAATTGGAAAAACCACTTGCAGGGAATAGGAAATGACTTAATATTCTCCATGAACTTTGCGGATGACCAAATGATGATCTAGAATTTATGATAAAGCGGCTACATAGAGAATATGTAAAATGGGGTTACAAGTCAGCATGAAGAAAACAGAATTCAGACGCAAGGTTTGAAGTGTTGATGGACGAGATCGTGGAAATCAAACAAGTGGAAAAATTAAAATTTTTAGGTGCACTCATCGATAAGAATGGCTTGGGAGAAACCGAAATTAAACACCGAAGTAATCAGAGACATAAAATTGTAGGATATCTGAACTCCTTATGGTGAGATCGCAACATTTCCAAAAGGAACAAAAAAATGATAGAGCAAACTATGGTTGAATCAGTTCTTTGTTATGGCTCTGAAGTATGGACAATTAATGTAGACCTAAAGAGAAGATGGTTGGCAGTTGAAATGGATTACTTGAGACGTGCTAGAATATCAAGGCTGGAAATAAATACCAACGAATCTATAAGAAATAACATTAATGCCACAGAAACGATCATTGACAGAATAGAAAGAAGAGGTATAAAATCTTTATCAGAAGATTCCAGGTTCAAATCCTGGCAGGATCGCCATATGGTAAATTATGGTAAATTAGCTTCGCTTATGGTATCGTATGGTAAATAACGTAGTTATAGTGTCAGATGATACATATATTTGAAACACTAACTGTACACTCTTACAATATTACTTATGCTAAATGTAATTAGTACTTAAATGACGTTGCACCGAGACTACTTCATAATTACCAATACGTGGTATATCGACTTGCCACTTGACGTTAATTTAATTCTGAGATCTATGATAATAATTGTTGTATCTTTTATATTCGTCCTTGCTATATCAGCTGTCGTTCATAAGTGGGTCAAGTTTGTTTTATCAGCCGACGACAACAAGGTCGCACTCCAACACTCTGATGGCTTGCACATTCAGAACGACGCTGTTTAATGTGTATGCCCTTTTATTTATTAAAAACATATTTTATATAAACAAATGCGAAATGTGTTACACGTTTCTTTTAACTTATTCTTTATGTGAATTGTAATATTTTAGGGATAATACCACAGAAGACCCCTGGAAGAAGAAAAAGAGATAGACCTCGACGCTCATGGAATGAAAGAATTAGAAGAGCGAGAGGTTTAGACAAGGAGGATGCCTTGGAACTGTAGGATTGGCGGAAGAGACCGGGATGATTGTGGAAAAATGCAAATATCAGTAGCTAAGTATATGGGTATATCGAGGGTAACAGCTTCAAGAATAAAAAATATATTAAACAAGTTAATAAATTTTTTCCACCCCGAGTTGGGATGGTAGCTACTCCCAGAGGAAAAGTACATCAACGTAGGGTAGATTTTGATCCTTGAGCTATTTTTAACTACTGTCCAAATTTCAAGCAAATCGATGCATATAAAAAAATTCTTTTTTTCTACTATTTTTACCGTCATATCTTACACTATTTCTGAACTTGTAAGTTACTATAATAAGTTACTGTCATTTATTTCTGATACTGTCATTCTTAAATTTATTTATTTAATTTTAAACAGTCCCCCTTTCCTTTATACTTTTCTAATTTTTTTATGTTTATTATTTATTTCTTCCGTAATCCCGCCTTTCCAGTTATGTGAGCTGCCAACTTTAAAATCCAGCATGTTTTTTTGAAAACAAATGACTACGATATAACTTATTATATAAACCACTTTGAATTGAAATGAGTCGAAAAACTAAACTTGTTTTTGTGCCATGAAAAAGTCAACGTCCAACCCAGTTCTAGTTGGCAATCATCCCGTTTTCTAATTTGTGCCGGTAGAACGAACAATTAGCCACAGCTAATGATACATACGTTAATTAGCCGCGTCCGCGGTTTCTATAATAAAAGATGATTACCTGGACGCCTTCAATTGCCATTTTAAAGTGGACGAACCGCGTTGAACGTTAAAAAAGGATTGAGAAGATTGACAGCCCATAAAGGTGGCCGTAGTGTAGTGTTGGTTGGAAGCGGTTTTACTAATACACTGAGAAAACATATTTCATTAGTAGTAATGTTTTTGTTGATGTTTTGAATTCTGGTGATCTTTAGATTTCTTTCTAGCGCTGTGATTGCTAAGATGGGGAAATAAAGATGGGTAGATTGTTTAAAGAAAATTATTAATACTTTCTTTAAACAATCAATTAAAAGTTAATATATATTCATAAAATAGTACTGTTAGGAGTTATGTATATAAATATAAGACTAAATAAGAGATACAATCTGAAAATAATCAAGGTATACGCCCCCACCAGCAATTACAAAGATGAAATTGTTGAAGCCCTCTATGAGAAAATCGAAAGAGCAAAAAAGCAGGAACGAGCTCATTAAAATCTGATAATGGGAGATTTTAACGGGAAACTCGGAAGGAAAAAGGACGAACAAGAAGTGGTAATCGGAGATTTTGAAATCGGAGTAAGAAACGAAATAGGCGAATTGCTTACCAACTGTCTACTGCAACACAAACTGTATGCAATGAACACTTTTTTTAAGAAGAAACAGAATAGAAAATGAACGTGGGCTAGTCCAGATGGAACAACTAAGAGCGAATATGATTATAGAAGAACAGACAAAAAGCAAATTATTCAAGATGTCACTGTACTCAATAACGTATCATTAGGAAGCGACCAAAGATCAGTAAGAGCTAGAGTAACGATAAACCTACAAACAGAAAGAGCAAATATGATAAACAGTTGCAAACGCATAGTTTGGAATTCACCAAATCAGCCAGAAGCATACATAAAAAATATAGCCGAAACTATACAGAGTAATAATCCCAAACATCTAAATATCGACGATCACAATAAATTAATAACAGACTCGGTTAGAAACGCACAACTCGAATGTTGCAAGAAAAATGACACCAAAAGTGAAAAGATTAGCAAAGATATAAAAGCTCTCATGTAAATACGACGAAACCTAAACGAGAATGAAAAGGGAAACAAAGAAGAGTATACAAAACTAAATAAAAGAATTTCAGCGGAAATTAGAAAAGATGTAAGAAGATATAATAATAATGTAACTACTCAAACAGTAGAAGAGAACAAAGGTTTAAAGATAATGAAAAGAAAACTCACACAAAGTAAAAAAGAAATATACATGGTGAGAGATAAAGACGAAAAGGCAACAACAGATAAACAAAACATTCTGAAAATAACCAGAAAGTTTTATAAAGACATATAGACGTCTTTATCCACATAGCCAAAGACCACAAGACAATTTTTCGACACGTGTAAAGACTCTTATAAATCAGGGATCGGAAATACTTTTACCCATTACTGTGTCAGAAGTAAGAGCAGCTTTAAAGGAAATGAAGAACCATCGATCGCCTGGTGATGATGGACTCGTTATTGAGATAATAAAAGCAGGAGGAGAAATTCTATCAAAATCAGTAAGCGAACTGTTTAATAAATGGTTACATGCGGGTACGATTTCCAAAGACTAGAACAATGCGGTGATAGTCTTGTTACACAAAAAGGGCGATATTACTAAATTAGAAAGTTATAGACCCATCAGCCTCTTGACACATATGTACAAACTCTTATGAAAATCTTAACAAAGAGATTAACACCTAAACTTGATTTCTATCAGCCCAAAGCACAGGCAGGCTTCAGGGCAGGATATGGTACAAATGACCATTTGCATACCATAAAGATCTTAATAGAAAAGTGCATCGAGTACAACATATAACTGGTTCTTGCATTTGCCGATTACGAGAAGGCTTTTGATTCTGTAGAGTTTGAAACAATACTGGAAGCCCTAAATCAAAGCCGAATAGATTACAGGTACACGACACTAATCAAAAACATCTACGAGAACGCTACATCAAGTATACGACTACACGAAGACACAGAAAAATTCAGCTTAGGTTGAGGAGTTAGACAATGAGACAATATTTCACCAAAATTGTTCACGGCAGCTCTAGAGTCAATATTTAAGAACACTTAATGGCAAGATATGGGCATCAATATACATGGAGAAAGATTAAATTATCTAAGGTTTGCAGATGATGTTGTATTAATCGCAGATAATTTACAGGATACATTTTCTATGATACATTCGCTTAAAAGTCTGTCTGAAAGAGCAGAATTAAAGATAAACTTTGAGAAAACTACACTTATGACGAATCTCGTAATGAGTGGAAATATAACTATTGACAATGATAGCATACAACGGACACTTACAAATATCTGAAACACGAGATCAAAATAAGCAGAGACAATCAAACACATGAAATACAGAAGCGAATAGGCCTGACATGGGCAGCATTTGGCAAATTAATATAATAGGAAAACAGATTCTACTTACGAATTTTATCTTCTAGATCATAATCATTCTTTTTATGACGAATTTCAAATTCTTCACATCCAAAATAAAGGCCTTAAGCTATCTTTATTAGAATCTCTGGAAATCAACAAATTAAAAAATACAGACATAATTCTGAATGACCAACTCGAGACAAACAGTTCTCCCCTCCTCAACCTATTCAGTTATAGTTACACTATAAAGTGTAAACACATACCAAAAATAGATTTTCCCTGAAAAGAGGAGTGAGACTATCCATTATCTCAACCAAATGTCCAACACACTATATAGTTATGCCATATCTACCTTCTGCTATAATAAACTCAATAAACTAAACCTTCACCCAACTCCGCACATAAACACACAACACTACACTCACATGCACTATGCTATATACACTTATCATTTACCCACACACATCATCCATATATTTACTCATCATTTACCCATATAAGCTCACAATCATAAACACATAATCACCTAAAGAAACAAGCCAACAACACACAATCAATAACTTCTTAAACCTACATATCCACAACACCAAACACCAAACAGTGAGCACCACATACACTTCTTAAGAGTCTAATTCAAATCACAAGGACAGGGAGAGATTGGTTTTCTGTGGTTGGTTTTTCAATCTCATTGCACAACGATACTTGATCCTAGGTGATGACCTAGCCACAGCTATCCTCCACGCATTTAAAACCAAACGAAACAAAAGGCCAACAATCTGAAAAGGACCTATTTTCCTAATGGAACTTGTACTTAGTGGCGGGCTTGGTCCATACGGCGCCCAAAAGGTAGGAAATCCTTCTGGCACTCCTGCTTTAAAGCCTCCACTTTGTCTCGGAGAGCGGCAACACGAGACTCACGTTTAACCAATAAAAATATCACCCTTGAAGAGGCACCTAAAGGAGGTTAAAACGAAAGGACGACACAAAAAGATCACTTGAGAAATGCACTCTGCTGAAACATCTGTAGTGATACGATATAATAAATTTTGTGGAAGTTTTGAAAACAAAGTTTTCAGTGTTTTATCATTAAATATATTGTCATATAATATCATAAATACAGAATAATAATACATTATTCTGTATTTATGTCATACAATCAATTTTCCCGAGATTTGTTGTAAGTTTTAGAGTGTTGTAAGTTTAGTGAGTTTTCAACTAGCAGACGGGCGACAACAGTATGTAGGTTAATTATTTTATCTTTAAAAAACAGCTTTCTTTTATTGAATATGTTTATTTTGTTTATTTCTTACGACTAAAAATTAAACGAAATGTTTATTGTTTAAAGAATGTATTTGCCACCATCTTCAAGCCATTTCCGCAAAACCCTTTTAAAAACGAAGAGCTTGAAAAAAATTAACATACACCATTTTTTAGCTTATTTTAAGTGCTGTGAAAATTTTAAAATCCATATACATACAAAAAGAATTCTGAACAGAAAAACGTCATATCCTGGAATATTTATATATTTTTGAAAATTAAGGCAATTATATCGAGCACGAGTTTAATCAAATCTTGCCCAAGTACTTTCGCTTAATATAGCATCTTCAGGGGAATTTCGGGAATTTCGTCGAGAGAATTCTCTCTCCTGTTACCGCCAAAGAATGTAGCGTAGAACTTTTTTATTAATTTTAAACTGTTTGTCCTTTATAGTTTATTCGTCTTCCGGGTTTGGACCGTGTCATTTGTGAGTGACCCAAAAGTGGGTTCATCAGAGATGAACCCACTTTTGGGTCACTCACAAATGACACGGTCCAAAGATGAACCCACTTTTGGGTCACTCACAAATGACACGATCCAAACCCGGAAGACGAATAAACTATAATTCTGACTCTGGCCGTGGAAGACTACGATTTCATTTGTTTGTCCTTTGTTCTAGTGTAGTGTTTATAGAATTTTATGTTACCATCTATGTTTATTACATTCTACGCTTGCTGGACCATATTTGACGAAATGCCCCTGAAGATGCTATATTAAGCGAAAGTACTTGGGCAAGATTTGATTAAACTTATGCTCGATATAATTGCCTTAATTTTCAAAGTTTATTTATTCGAGCATTCAACCTCATATCAATTATATTTATATATTGCTAAATTGTCAATAAGATTCTGCAAGATCTCTGATTTGTTCAGCGATTTTACATTTCAAGTGAAGTGTTATCAACAGGATTCAGGCCGGCAACAGATGTCTTTTGCCCTCCAAAACCTTATAAAATCGAAACAACTAACAAGACGTACGAAGATACAGGTCTATAAAACAATCATACGACCCGTTGTGATGTATGGAAGCGAAACGTGGACGATAACAAAGGCAAACGAAGAGAGATTATGTGTTTGAGAAAGAAAAATCCTAAGGAAGATCTTTGGTCCGGTGCTTGATGAAGCATCAGGACAACATAGGATAAGAACTAATAAAGAGCTTGAAGAACTTTACCCAGACGCCAACATCATAAAAGAAATAAAGTCCAGAAGACTCCAATGGACAGGACACCTCAGAAGACATTCTGACGAACGAACAGTAAGACTGGTGTGGGAGGAAGTCCCAACTGAAAGGAGACGACGCGGACGCCCTCGACTCCGGTGGCGATATAATATAGCAGGAGACCTAAGCACTATGGGCGTGGAGAATTGGATGGAGGCAGAAAACAGTGAAGGCATGTTGTCGAGTCGGCTAAAACCCGCGAAGGGTTGTAACGCCACGGAGTAAGTAAGAGTAACCCTAAATAGTTGTCCTTTTTTGCACCAAGACGTCGTCTAGATTTCATTTCAGAAATTTCTTCTTTAGAGTTTCATATTAGTGTGCATCTCTGTACGCTGTCATTGGCGGATTTAAAATCTAAAAAGTAGTGAAAATCAATATTGAATTGGTTGGCTTTTTCTAATACTTGGCGTATTGTAGGCCTATTCGATATAAAACCACTTTGGTATTTACCACGCTGGTGAAGAATCGACAATAAAGTCTATGTACTTGTCATGTAATTTACTTCAATAACACCTTTTATTTTTTATACACATTAGAATTCCAGTAGACGTTTTACGATATATCAGACTCGTCTTTTAACAATGTTACAGGTATTATTTACATAAAAAATTACAATAAAACTCAACTTTTATCATTAAGCTACTAATTCATACGAGAATTGGCCATTATATGTCTTATAAAATCGCCAATTAAACTTATTTATGTTCGTTAACTTTTCTTTATATTAGACACCAAAAGCGCCACTGGTAGTAAAATAACCTGTTTATGGCATGCTATTGGCGGAATTCTCGCAACGGGTGATAAGCAAGCATGCCATTTTAACTATAAATGTTTACAAATATTTAATAAGATGTTTAAGCGCACTATTATACACTTGTACTGTCTGAAATGTATCCTCTGATGTAAAATGACCTTTTTATTACATTTTAGCATTAACTTTACAAATATCTTAGTCTTTCTTTATACATATCAGCAATTTTGCTTGTTCATTGGTGGGTTTTTGCGAGTTTTTGCCTCTATGGAAGATTCTCACTAAATCTCTTGAGTCATTGAGTCAACAGATTGGTGTTTAAATTTCTCTACGTTTTCTAATTATCTTGTTCGACATTCTCTAAGTTAATTGTTTCTTTCGGAAGTGAATCTGTTACCATTCTATTTTGTCTATGGTATTTATGATTTTCCCTGAATCTATTCTGTCCAAAATTATTATTAAATTGCTCTTTTGATCTATTGAATTGGTTGTTATTGTGGAATCTATTCGTATGTGGTGACGTTTTACTCCTACCGTAACTTCTCCTCAGAAATAATAAGAATGGAGTACCACAATGCTCAATATTGGACCCTATATTATTTATTTTGTATACTAATGAACTACCACATGTAATGCCTGATGCATTTGCATCAGTTTATGCGGATGACTCAACAATGCTATATCGCGATAAAGACATAAATTTTTTACAAGATAAAATAACAAACTCTCTGAAGACCTTCTCTGATTGGTCCAGTAATCAGTCGCTCCTATTCAATGTTCACAAAACTAAATTTTTATCATTTACATCACGTTCAAATTCAACTAAACCTGATTTAAGTATTTCCATCAATGGTGAGGATATTTTGAGTTGTAGTGATGTGAAGTTTTTAGGAGTGACTTTCGACTCTCATTTATCTTTTAAGACTCATTGTTGGAATGTATGTAAAAAACTCAATTCTAAATGTTATCAATTGAGAAATTTGGGTAGAATACTTAGTTTGCAACAACTTCGTCTTTTTTATTTTGCTGAGATACAATCGACAATAAGTTACGGTATAACTGTCTGGGGTGGTTCTTGTAGTGTAAAGGACGTTTTCAAGGCCCAAAAGCGTATTGTCAGATGTATAGCAGGTGTTCCGTATGGTTGGTCTTGTAAAAACCTATTTAGAGATTTGAATATATTAACAGTGTATGGAATTTACATTTTGGAATTATTGATACTAATTCATAAAAATAAAAGAACTTTTTTATGTAACAGTGATATTCACCCGCACAACACAAGAAATAAGAGACAGTTTGTAGTACCCTATCGACATTTAGAAATAAGCAGGAAGTCAATCTACTATCTGTGGTTTACTACTGTATAATTAACTTCCTCAAAATTTTAAAAACATTAATTCAACTACAGCTTTGAAAAACCAAGTCAAAGAGTACCTAGTGACCATGTGTCCTTATACATTAGGTGAATATTACGAGGGTGTTTCTGTGAATGCCTAAGCTGCAACATAACCAAATTTATTAATATTTTAATTATATGTCTATATTGTACGTTTTTTTAAGTATTTTAATGTTTTAAATATTTTTAATGTATTGTTTTCATTTTTTGTAATATTTAATATTTATAATTTTAGTTTAGACTTACTGTAAACCTAGTTGTAACTTACAGTCAAATAAACTATCTATCTATCTATCTACCTTTCTTTCTTTTCTACGTTCTTTCCGCATCATTCAAGTTTTGTGGCGTCATATGATCTTCCATGCTTTTATCAAAATGAGGCGCTATTAAATTCATCAACTGTTCTTGCGAATAATTGTATTCTAAATGTTGTGCATTGATATAAAGTTGTGCAGCGAATCTCTCCTCGGATACTCCTGGCCTTTCATTGAATTTTCCATTTTGTAGTTCATTGTTTATTTCCAACTGTTTTGTTTTACCCCAAAAATATTTCAAAAATTTCGTCCATCACCATAAGACTAATATATTTTCCATGCTTTCAATACAAAGAGATGCTCCATCCATTAAATAACCTCTTATAGCTTCTTTACAATCTTCAATTATTTTGATGAAAGGCACTGGATGTTGTTTTCTTACGTTTCCGCCAAATTTGATCTTAATGTCACTAGAAGTTTGTATTATCACTTCTAGATTTTCCCGGACAAATATTCAGTTTCCATTTCTTCCCTTTTCTTCTCGATTTCTTCAATTTCTTTTTTGTTTCTTTCTGATCTTGTTGCAAGACTCTCTCCAGTTTTCCTTACACCTGTTTCATTTGTCTTTGAACATCTTTTTCTGCGTTTATAGTTTTCCATCGATTTCTGCAACCCTCTGATTTACATCTTTTTTATTTTCTTTACATCATCTTCATAATTTTCCATTCTGTTCTTTAGGTTCAAAAAGTTTTTTTCTTGCTGTATTTTCATCAATATTATTAATTTTTCTAACATGCCTATTTCTTGTTTCTCCTCAACTACTGTAACGTTTTCCTCATTATCAGATCCTTCTTCAAAAGGACTACTGTGTTATTTTCTTGCTTTTCCTGCATTTTACTTTGTGATTATTTCCATAAATAACACTGAAAGCTTAGTTTGCAGTAACTAAGAATGGTAAACTGCCAATGTTAGTGCCCTTACAACCAAAACTTGGGAAGGGAGTAGCTCGCTATTTGAAATAATATAGTCTTGATCTTTGTCTTCTGGTATTTTCAAAGTTAGATACATATGTGCTGTTCTTTGTGAGGGAAAAAGTATTATTAATACGTGCAGAAATCCGTCAGAATGTCATGCTTTAACTTCTGACATCCTCGGTATATCTTTATTGTATCTTCTACAAAGATAAAGCAAAAATTTCTAGCCTGAAGCAAACAACTTAGGCTGTTTGATTATGGTAAGAAATTAATTGGTTTGGAAATAAAACTGAACACTGTTCTTATTCTGTCCAGCGTTGTTCATGTACTGCGGGTCAGTTTAAAACCTGGCCGTTTCTGATCGATACAGGCCATTAAGTGTGCTTCCTGTGGTGAGTCGTTCTCCCATTGTCTTCTCCAAGCGTTGGTGAAGTTGAAATGTTCCTGATGTAAGGAGTTGGCTCTTAGCAATGGAGAATATCTGGAGCGCAGTCTGTTTATTTCGATATCAAGCTTATCATAGTGGATGGGAGTTGATAGTTAGCCTCGATTTTTTGATATTCTCGGAAAAGAGAACTTCTTCGCAGTTTCGGCGGTGGAATGTGACTCGGAATAGGAAGCCAATAGTTCGGTGTGAGTCTAATTGTACCTGAGATCATTCGCATTGTCTGGTTTAATTGGGTGTCAGTAATCTTCGTGTATTTGTTATTGAGCCATACCGCGGAAGCATATTCAGCCGCCGAGTATAAAAGTCCTAGAGCGGATGATCTGAGTACGGAGGCTGAGGACTCCCATGTGGTGCCACATAACTTGTGGACTATATTATTTCGCGTTGTCTGTTTTACTGCCGTTCTTTGTAGGTGTTCTTTAAAACTTAATTTTCTGTCCAGAGTCACCCAAGATTTTTTTTTGTTGAGGTATGAGTGAGAGGTCTATTTTCAAAGTGAACGCAGAGTTTTTTGTTGACTTGGGCATTATTCAGATGGAAACAGCACACTTCGGTATTCCTTGCATTGGGCATTGGGCCGTAACCTCCATTTGCAAAAGTATTCTCCCATAACCGCAAGGTCCTCCGTTAGTATTGTTTCTGTAATATCCATGTTATTATGTCCTGCTGTAATGGCCCAGTCGTCAGCGAAGCCAATTTCTGCAAAGTTGTTCCAGGTAGGTTCGCGATGTATAATTTAAACAGTAAAGGTGCCAAAGCAGATCCCTATGGCAGTATATTACTGAGCTTCATTTGGACACTTTTAAAGTTGCCCATTGTGACTTAAAAAGGTCTGTCGGTGAGCATGCTATCAATGATTTTAGTTACTTTTTAACACGGGATGGCACTGATTAGTTTGCATATTAGTCCTTGTCTCCAGACAGTATCGTATGCAGTAGGTCAATGAAAGCAACGGACGTTTTTTGCTTTTTTTAAAAACCTACTTCAATATGTGTTGTTAGAGATAGGATCTGATCTGTACAGCGACGGTTAGGTCTGAACCCTGCTTGCTTAATAAGTATCAATTTCAAATATGGTTCTACTAATTCTATTGTAGATTAAGCGTTCCAACAGTTTATAGACACAGCTCAGCAGTGCAATTAGTCGGTAGTTTTGGGGCAATCATTTTCCTTTCCTGGTTTTAATATGGCTATAATGGAGGTCTTTTTTGTGAATGGGGGAATTCTCCTGATTTTAACATATCTGTTTAGAAACCAGCCAGCCATTTAATAGCATATTTGCCACAGTGGAGAAAAATTCTGGATGGATTCTATCGGAGCCGGGTGCTTTTCCAGACTTAACTTCTGATATTGCTGAAGTAATTTCTTCTGGAGTAAACTCCTATTTAAATTTTAAAAATACAGAAAACATAGTATGAACCTTCACGCTAGTCTACGGTACAAGTAGACTCCACAAGTTACAATATTTTATCAATTGTCTAAATCTTGATATTTTTGAGGAATTTTATGTTGTTTTGACTTAATCACGCGTAAACAAAAAATGCATTTTTTATATTATTTACTGTTTTTTTTTATTTATTGTATCATATATTAACAATGAAGCTTTTATTTAGCGACAAATATTAGTATATTTTAGACACATTATATATCAAAGATTTGTTATCTGTTTTATTAATTAATATAAAAAATGTAGATAAACAAAATGACAGTTACCGAGTATAAAGAAATTGTATGTCTTTGCGTCATTGTAAATTTAATGACACGGCACCAATTATTATGTCAGAAAAATAATTGCCTAGCTTTTATAAACTATTGCATTCACGAAAGAAAAGAATACCGTAAATTCGTATTCGTGGTACGGCAATGGCATAAATGGGTTAATTAAAGAAAACGATGTAAATTAACATGGACCCGAAGAATTTCAGGTCTTCTGATCGATACCAGATAACAATGGAATTTTTGCGAAAAGCACGTTCAGATCGTTGATGAATATCATATTAGCAAAATCCTGATTTAAAATATTCGCTTAAAAAACTTACCCGATTTGATCACGTTGCAAGTTTGCGGCGGATTTTTCTGAAAAATAAAGAAAAATATTATTAGCAATATCGCTTTTTGAATATAATAATGATAATGTTTATTTAGCTCCCATTATACAATATCACATAAATAAAAATCAGTAAAAATAAATTCCAGAGAGTCGATTACTTTAAATAGTTAGTGGGTGGTAAAAATGGAAGGAATGCAGAAAAATAAGTGAAGAAATTAAAGCGTGGAACGGATTGGAAATATCACCGACTGTTCAATTTTTTCACATGCGAAAAATCATGTTATTTTTTCGCTGTATTATTAACTATCCTTATATCACAATTTTACAATCAATACCTTAGTCCAACCCTTAATAACCCTTCCTATTTACATTTCATCCCTCCTCCCTTAAGAAATACAGACAGTGTTAAGATAGCAAAGAAGAAAGACGGTCTCTTTTTAGTTTGGCCATCGCTGGAGCCAGACGAACTCTCTCCTAGTTTGGCCATCGCTAGAGCCAGACGTTCTCTCTCTTGATCTGGCCACCGCTAGAGCCAGTCGTACTCTCTCTTTTATTCTCTCTCTCTCTTCGCTTATCAAGAAGAACAGCATCTATCTTGGCTGTTTTTCTATCGTAATTACCTCTTTCCCGTTTAGTTACGCGAGAAATATCGAAAATTCTGTATTAAATCGTGTGCAGACAAAGTGTGCTCTATATCGTGATATATTTACGAAACACGTGTTCAAAATAACCACGAGTGAAGACCGGAAACAACCGTGAGAGTGTGGAGCAGAAAAAATATTGGAAAGACTTTCTATAAACTTAATTTGCTGTTGTCTGTATACCTTTTACTAGTTATCCTAATTTTATTTGAACCAGCCCTATATAATACAGTCCACATGCTCTGAAATTATACTAATAATTTCCCACATATGTACACCCTTTTTGTACACCGACTACTTAAACACAAAAACCTGAGCAAAAAAAAACAAAGAAAAAATATATACAGCAGCAATTAGAGTCGTGGTATCTCATAGAGCGGAAATAATGTGTCTTATGAAAAAAGATGATGAAAGGTGATTCTGAGAGCACTTGGATCTATCTATCAAAGATAAGGTAATCGAGGCTGCAAAAAACAGAGGCAGCGGTTTCCACGGGCCGTAACGCCGTTGATTCAACGCAGAAAAAAAAACATAAAACTAGATACGGAACAAACGATGAATACAGAGCGTTATCGAAAGAAATTAGAAAACAGTGCCTTAAACACAAAGCTGATTACATCTTTCAAATACGTCGAGAGATAGAGGAACATGGCTGTCGAAATGAACCGAGAGATTTATTTGAGAAGATCAACCGTTTTACCAGAAAATTTAAATCTCAAACGTGGTCTGTAATAGATAAGGAAGGTAATATAAAGACTGATACTGACGAAATATTGGAAACATGGCAAAACTACTGTGGCGAGCTATATAAAAATAACAAGGTACCAGCAGAAAATCAATGGCCCTCTGACTACCCTAGAGAACCTATTGTCTTACTCTCTGAAGTCAAATATGCAATTAAATCGCAAAGGTACTGATTCAATACCAGGTGAAATACTACTTGTAAGAGCAGCAGCTAAGCATAAAGCTGCATAAAGCTCAAAGAAAAAAATTCAAAAAGAAAAGCAGAATTAGGTATCGAGACAGTAGAGGAGGTCACAGCAAGTAAAAGAAGATGTCTTGAAGAAGCCTTGTCAAAATGATAAACGTTCAAGGATCACGCGCTTCAGGTGTGAAATTTGTCAGAAATTCATCTGTATGGAACATTCAAAGCATATTTGTCAAGACTGCAAAACTGCGATACAATAATATGTGTAATGTGCAATATTTAGGAGATATCTGGACATCGTTGTTGCTTTTAATGAAATTCAATAAAAAATTTTAAGAAATACAGTGTATCAATCTTCCACCGAATATATTTCATTACCTACATCTTAAAATAACTAATTAGCATTTAGCGTATCTAGGTATCTAGGATAACCATTCTTGTTGGTACAAAGGCAGCGACCGCTGGAAGGTTAAAAGACAATATACAAAAATATAAAACTATATTCTGAAATTCCTTTATACTGAAATAGAAATTTCTATAGATATATATATATATATATATATATATATATATATATACAGATTGAACGAAATAAATTCGGAACATACGAAATATTATGTATTTCGGCTCAATTCTGCTGTAGGTGGTTGGCCAACAAAAGGTTGTCAAATAATTATATTATAAAAATCCAATACTTCAGCGGGCTGCTGGATTCTGAACTAATTCAAGAACTTATTCATAGGTGGTCAAACCACCTATCGCTTCCTAAAGCCGGCCACTCACGGTACAGCGGTGTCGTTCGACATAATCGGACAGAGGCGTTGTTCAATTTATTGGTATATCTGTGCGCCCACACACCATACTGCGCCGCAGTATTTGTTCGGTTCTCGACCATGTCAAATCAAACAATCATTTTAGCATCTCTTACTTTGTGTATAACTAAGCGTAAAAAGAAACCTAAAATAAAACGTAGATTCTGGTGCAAAGAATCCAAGATTTTGGTGCAAAATAAATCTCGTCTGCCCCTGCACCCGATTTACTGGACTGCACTGCTAATTTTAATTCTCTTTTATAGGATGTTCCAAAATTGTTAATTTTTTTTTCTTACATACTCTTCATTCGCATCTTTGTTTACTTCTTGGAACTTTAAAACTAGTATGTCCATTGCCTGTTTTCGGGCGTTTCTATCGTGATACGTTTTACCTTTCATTCGCTATAAGCATTCTTGTTTTTTATATAATTTAAAAAACTCTCTTAAAAATTCTCGCTAAATCAAGCCATTTCGATTTTCTATAATATGATCAAAGCAAGTGTGTAGTTAAAAACGCAGTTGAACAACGCCGCTGTATCGTGAGTGGCCGCCTTTAGGCAAGCCCCTCTTTCGTTTATCGGAGATGGAGATTTTGAGCGGTATTGCCAATATCATTCCACTAGATGTTTCTAAAATAACTAGAAACTTCTGAAATAACTACAAACCATTAAGTTTATTTTTGTTATTAGTCTGTTGTAGTAGATTGGTAAATACAATGAAAAATATAGGCAAATATCCGATTTATTTAAAGATACGAAGAAGATATAACTCTCAAAAAGATCCGCAAATCGGATTATTACACGGCGATTGGCAACATTGACTTTGAGCTGCGCTCTAGACTATGGTGGGTTCTAAAAGGAGACGGATAGTTGAACGATATTTTATACAATGTCTAACACCGGGTATGGATTTATTTTTGTCCAAGTTTTACTATTGGTCCACTATTTCAAATGCAGTTCAAACAGACATATATTAAATTGTATGATCCGTTTTAAATTCGTTCAATCTGTATAACAAACGCTCTTAAATCCTGTTTCAGCAGTCGATATATGAAATAACGCATCTAGTTTCCATAGTATGTTCGTGTCGGCATAAATTAAAACCGATCTGCTGATATTACTTTCATCTTCGGTTAATTACCTAAGTGGAAACGAGTGTTACATTGTATGCTTGTATGCTTGAAGAATGTAATCATAATTTACAGTTGCTCTAAAAAATTCGACTCGTTATTCAGATTAACACCATTAATAACCAGCTGGGAGAATTCTTGAGTTACACGATTTTCTTAAAGCGTTCCACTAACGAGTCTGGCGGTATCTAAACTATGAGTCGGAAATAAATGAAAGTGACTTATTAATAGCTGAGATTACTATTTCCATAAACGGCCGTTATCGTTGAAGCTGAATATTTGCATTTACTATACAGAATTTTACTCAAGTATGCGTGTCGCTTCAAATATACATGAACCCAATGCAGAAACCAGAAACTCGCTGAGACACAATAATTCTCTCTTATAATGGAACTGACCGAAATAAAATCTGTTATTCTATCAAATAAGTCATTCTTACTTTACTTTTATTGTGTAGACATTATATTAAGCAAGAGAAAAGAGACTAATACTGAATAGGTTAAAATAAATATGGCTGGAAGAATTAATGGCTCGAAATGAAGAAATAAATGTTACAGATTTGGCAGAACTAATTCTTTTGCGAGAGTATCCATGTCTGCTGTTGTAATTTCCAACTCCTCGGTGGATGATAGAAGCTGGAAATAAGAAGAAATTTGTCACAGTCCCCGCATGGAACGATATTTTTCTTTTAGACGGATGGTAAAATATTTAAGATTTTTTTGGCGGTATTATATATCGTTTCTATTTTGTGTTTTTTAGCACTCTTCTATTTTCTCTATTGTACCCTTTACATGTGGTAGAATGGCTTTTGCAATAGGTTTTGCCTCTTCTGTTGGGTTTTTAATTCATCCTTCAGCATTCTGAGCCTTTTCAATGGTATATATTGAGAAGTCGTTTTTTCCTAACGCTGTTTTCACATTATCCATTTCTTTAATTTGATGTTCTTCATCTGTCAGTCTTTTGGATCTTGTCATCAGCGTTTTAATGACTGAATGTAATTGTGCAGGATGGTAATGTGAATCTGCGTGTCCTATGTATCCGTCTTCCTTTTTTCCATTTTAAGGTGGATATTATTGATGTGTTGCTGCGGTTCAAGACTCAGATCTTTTATAGACTCCGCTAAAGTAAAAATCCGCTTCTTCTGCGTATGGTTGTAGCTGTTCAGCCAGAAATTTTGCCAGTGGTTGTAGAGCAAATCCGAGATTTTCTGATAAGTTGTTTATTTTTGTTTTGTAGTCTTGAATATTCGTTACTACAGTAGTGTTGACTTTGTCAGCTGGGAGCACGATGATTTCTTTGTTGTTCTCCAAATTCTGCAAGGCTTCTTTTTCTTCTAAATTTCTTTTCGGTCAAAAATCGAAATCAAACCAAACTTCAAATCAAGATTTAACATCGACACACATCATCTCCACATAGACTTCGAAAGTGTATATGACAAAATAAACCGAGAATTCTTAATACTATAACGAAATTATGTTGCCTACCACATGAGGTATTATTATAAGGGGTAGAAAATTGGGGACAGAAACTACTAGGGGTGGAGATAGGGCAAGTAAAATAATCGAAACATATTCGAACGGCACTCAGGGATTGATAGGAGAGCTGGGGTCGTAGATAAGTAAATGGCATGGGGGTTGAATTGGGGCAACTACAAAAAGAATGAAACAAAGGGTCATGAATCTCTTGGGAGAAATAAAAACAAAACACAGAAAGGAAACAGGAAACACCTCTAGTAATTTAAAAAGGACGCCACTTCGAGGTGCCTAATTATAACCATTACAACAGCTAGTTGTAACTAGGGAAATAATTATTAGAAATGCAAAACATATCTTTTTCAAATGAAACTCAAAAAAGGTTAGTTAAAAAATAAACAAAATTTTAAGAAAAAAATTTAATATTTATTGTGTCTTATCACAAACAGTTATAAAAATAATGACACAATTTACTATATAGATTAATAGTTACAGAGTACAAGAATGACAAAAAAAACTTACATGTATCCTAGCCGTTTACAAACTCTGTTGTTACAAAAAACTTTCAAAATTGTTACTGCATGGAGGTTAACTTTTTTTAAAAACAAAACAAACTAATAAAAATAATAATAAAGCTAGCTGTCATATGTTAACAATAAATTTAAAAAAAATGAACAAATAAATTGACAGCTAAAGTCAAACCCTAAAATTTTACAATTTATTACTTATTACAAATCCTTTTTTATAGTATGAAATTATGAAAAGCAATTATTACTAAAAAAAAATTGTCTGTCTTTACTTTAAAATTTGACAAAAAAAGTTACCTATTTCACAAAAAAAACTACATCTCACACTGCGATAGGACTGACTATTTGAGGTTGAAGTCGGACACTGAACACAAAACTTGGGACTCTGCCTCTTAACAAACAGGAACAGGTAGAATTACATATTAAATTGCTACTATTAACTGCTAAATTAAGAATTTACTGTTTGTATTTGAGAACGATTTACGAAGTAGAAATTGAAACGTCAATAAACGTATTTTTATCTTTAATTGTGGCTTATTTCCCAGTTAAATAGTAATTAATTTAAAATGCCACAAGAAAATAGCTTCAGTGACAATATCTGTTACAGTAATTTAATTAGTTTCATTCGTCAAGAAAGTTACGCTTCTAACAATTCGAAAAAATGCAAGAAGGGTTGATAAAACTAATTTTATTTATCTTTTTTTAGCTAAGCTTCTTTTCGATTAAAAAATAACTTTGTGTGCTGATATCACTCAAAGTTATTTGTTTAAACGAAATTTTTTTTGCTAAACAAAAAGTTCTAGCCCTAATGGTTTAACAACTTTAAATTTTTGTATGAATAGTACACTTGATCTGGAGCTTTACCTAAATTTTCTCCAAAAATAACCCAATTTTCTCCGATACGTTCCGCTCATGCTGTTTTCTTCGAATGTGAGTTGGGCAGGCCGGTAAATTTATTTATATGAAACCGAGTTAACTTCGACGGTCATCGACTCCCAAGACCGGTTCTGGAATCCAAAACCTTCCATTGAAAATAATAATTAATGGAACTTAATCAAACTCTTTTATTTTGTCGCACGACGATGAGAAAATATCGGACGAAAGCCGTAAGAATTCGGCCTTAGGTGCGGTTTAAATACCAGAAAACGTGTTAACACGTCTAACTGTTCGCTTTCAGGCTCCTGGTTCCCGTAGAATTGCTCTTTTTATTTCTTTTTTTTATTGACGTTTGGTAATATGCAAATTGAGCAAAAAATCGCCTTTTGTTTAGCTTAGTCATCACTATTAATGGTTTGAAATTAATGTTGAATCATTTTTTAATTAATTCAAATGAATTAAAATGGAATATATAAAATGGCAATTGGAATTTGTGTCATAAGAGGCCAATATCGGGATACAATTATTAACCCATTGATGGCCAAGCAATAAAAACAATAATTTTTCTGAATTTTTTATTGAAACTAGTTAAAAATACCTCAACTAGATATGTTTATGATTTAAAAAAAATTAACAATAACATCTAAAAAATTAAGGGTGCAAATAATAAAAAATATATTTTGTATGAAACGATTCGAAACATTCGGGATGAAGATGAATTTTACATTTTTTGAGTAAATATATAAATGACTTTTGCATAATCTACATTCCTTTCATGCAATTGTATCGTGCCTTCTAATCAAATGACCAATATTGTCAAATTTTATATCGCCAGGCAAACTATCTTTGGAGGGACGTCCACAACCCGAGTGAGTAGCCACTTCTGTGTTCACTATTTCAGCACAACGTTCAAATTTCATAAGTGTACTGCTACCGGCAAATCTTTGAGGGACGTCCACAACCGAGTGAGTAGCCACTTCTGTGTTCACTATTTCAGCACAACGTTCAAATTTCATAAGTGATACTGCTAGAAGTGATCGAATTGTGATTGTGACATTTTACCATCATTTGCAATATTGTAAATCTTCCAGCTATTACAACTGTATTAATAAGATTCATAAATAGTGGCCACCCATTTCTCCCCTCTTATTCTGATTTCTCTTTTTCCCATTTCCACTCCTGAATGTAGGTCTCTCCCAATTGCTTCCATCTTTCTCAATCTTGCGCCAATCTAATCCACTGTTTGCCTGCCACTTATGTCATCTACCCATCTTTTTTGAGGTCTTCCCATGTTTCTTGTTGTCGTCCTTGGTCTCCATTCTAGAATTCTCCATGTCCACCTGTTGTCATTATATAGGGCTACATGACCTGCCCAGCGCCATTTCATTTTTGTAATTTCTTCCACAATATCCATAATCTTTGTTCTACGTCTTATCTCGGTGTTTCTAATGTTGTCTCTCAGTGATATTGCAAGCATGATTCGTTCCATTGCTCTTTGCGTTGTTTCTAATTTTCTAGCAGATTTTTTGGTAAGGGCTACTGTCTTCAAGCCGTAGGTACAAACTGGTAGTATGCATGTGTTACACACCTTTTTCTTTAAGTTTACAGGAATGGAGATGTTTTTCAAGATATATGCTAGTTTGCCGAAAGCGCCCCTTGCCAGTTCTGTTCTTCGTTTAATTTCAGCATCTTGATTTGGTTTTCCTAGTTTGATGACATGACCTAGATATTCATAATATTCAATATTTTCTATGGTATGATTTTGTATTGTTATATTTGTCTGGTCTCGGCTCAGTATTTTTATTTTAATATAGTTCATTTTTAAGCCTACCGCTCCTGAAACTGCATCAAATTGTTGTAACATATCATTTAGTTCTTGGATATTATCGGCTATTAAAACTATGTCAACAACAAAACAAACTTGAAGTGTTTGAAATGTGGTGCCTGCGTCGAATGCTTAAAATATCATGGACGGACAGGGTCAGAAATGAGGAAGTACTCAGAAGAGCGGGCTTACAGGATAGGAACTTTTAGTTATGTAAAAAGTAAGAAGACTGCATACTTGGGGCACATATTACGAGGAGAAAGATACACTTTTCAGCAACTGATACTCGAAGGGAAGATAGAGGGTAGGAGAGGTCTGGGACGTAAAAAAATTTCATGGCTGCGCAATATTCGACAATGGACAGGAATCCACAGCTATGAAATGCTTCGCAATGCTGCTAAAACAGAATTATTTAATCCTGAATATTTAACATCTCACCTGACAAGACGATGTACGGTGGACGCCTACGCAGAAATGCACGGCACCTTAAGAAGAAGAAGAAAACTATGTCATCTGCGAATCTCAAGTGGTTTAAGTATGATCCGTCGACGTTGACACCCTTGTTGTTCCATTCATTTGGAAATTATTTGGTAATTAGCAATGCCATTATCGTGCAAATCCACACCACCCATAAACATATTGTATTCGGTTCCTAACAAATTATATGAAAGTAAAACATATAATAGTAGACGATATTGGTACCCAAAAACTCAGATGGTACGGTCATGTACAGAGAATGTCTGAAGAACGTCTCCCAAAACAAGTCTTAATGTGGACCCCTCACGGTAGAAACAAAAGGAAGACCCCGTCTTAGTTGGAGAGAAGGCATCAATAGAGAAATGAAAGACAGAGACATAGAAGAAGATTTATGCATGAATAATAATATATAATTTAATGTTCTACTTACTACCGGGATAAATAATATTAGCATTAGTTCCCAAGGCATCGATTACATCCCTTATAACGAAGTGATTTGATCTCAAAGATCCTCATATATAATTTAAAGAAGCGATGACAGGCACCGAAGGCGCACTTTTGCTAAGTTTGAAGTCTCGTACAATAAAATCCTTTTTTTTTATAGCCAATTGACCAACTGTTTTGTAATTTGTATTCACAGAACAACAATCAGAGTTCGAGTTAGTACTAAATGTAAGTTAAAAATAAATTAAATAATTGAGTTTGTTTTGATTTTTTCTTTTTTTGTTTGTTTGTGATTGTTTTTATTTTTTTTTATTTTTTTATTTTATATATTTTTTTATTTGATTTTTTTATTTCTTTGTATTACTTTTTTGATATTGTATATAATATCTATTGTATATATTTTTTTATTTTGTTTTTGTCTTTTTTTATTCATTTTTTCGTATTAAAAGGTTTATTACATGATTGATATGTTCGCAAATTGCTTACAAATTTATCTTAATTCTAGGGTTAGTACATTATATTGTTTAAAGTTTATATTTACAATTTCTTATTAACTGATAAATACAATTAAAGATTTTCTAAGTTTCCGGAGAAAATTAATTCATTATGTGAAATGCGAAACACACATTTAGTTTTCGTAAGTTTTCATAAAAACATGTAATATTCCCTTGTTGGTTTCCACATTCTAATAGGATATGTGTTAAATCTCCATATTTACCACAAGTACAGTTTGGAGTGTCTGCTAGATCCATTTTGTACATTCTTGAAGGTGTTAGAGCATGATTTGACCTAGCCTATTAATAGTTTTAATAAAACTTCTGTTGGACTCTGAATAAAACCATCTTTTTTTAAGAAGTGTGGGTTGCCAATATTTAAATGATGACTGTCTTTCGGATTCCGCATAATTGGCTTGCCATTTTAATTTGAAGCCGTTGTTTACTATATACATCAATATCTAACACCGGTAGAATATTGTTGACTATGTTTCTCCGCTTGATAATGCTTCTTTTGCCAATACATCTGCTATTTAATTACCCTTTTATCCCAGAATGGCCTTTGATCCATGCGATAATAACTTCTCCTCCGAGCTTTGAAACCTCGTAGTACAATTTTAATATCTCAATATCAAGATGAAGTCGATTGCTTAGATTTATTTGTTTCATATATCTTATATCTTATATCTTATATCTTCTACTACTGCACTTTTACTGTCTGTAAATATTACACAGTTCTTCATTTCCTTTGTCAATTTTGTAGCATTTGCTTACTCCATTATTTTAATAATGTACGAAACCACATGTTTTTGTACGTTTTTTTTCCTATACGCGTTTTACACATTTATTAACCAATTCAATCCTTTCTTAAACGAGAAGCCCAGTTTCAGAAAAGCTTAATTAATTTTGGTAGAAAGAGGCGTGTAGTTTCATCAATATTAACACACGCTGGCTAAGGCATACCTGCGATATTCGTCTAACTCTAACTTCCTACCTAACTCTCATTAACCGATTAGTTCAACCTTGTTGAGTTCAACGATTCTCTAAAAAATAGACAGGTACCGTCCAACGGAGAGAAAGAAAAAAATGAAATTATAGACTGATAGTTACCAACGCGTCAAGAGAAATATCCAATTATTTTTAATGGTAGGCCGTATTAGTTAAGTGTTATTATGGCTTGTGGCCGGTAAAGTTACACAATAAATTCAGTTAAATTAGATTCTTTATACATTAGGAATTTCGAGATATGTTTGTTGTATTGGTAAGAAGATGCCTCGTAAATTACTATTATTGCGCAATGATTATTTGAAAGGTAATACACGAGCATGTAGTGTATTTTTCTTTGAACCAATGCTTTTTTGGAACAAATGCAGTTTACTCCGTCATGACCACAGACTTAAGCAAATATGCACAGAGCATGTTTTGTACATTTTATGCAAATAATATATATTGTGGTATTGGTACAAAGCGGATGATATTTACATTTTAGGATTAAGCTGACTAGTGCAGTGTTATTAAGAAATTAAAATTTATTTTTTCTTTTGACATTATGTAGGTAAAATTAAATTCTGACATTGTGTTTATTTAATTTGTGATATGCTAGTGATGGCTTTTTTTATTAGATATATAGATATTGTTGTTTAATTTTTTTTGTTTAGGTAATTTAGGTAAGATTTTTTTTATTAAGATTATTAAGATAGAGGTTCCTCTTATTATTTTTATTTTTTAGAACATTCATTACCATTATTATTCTCATTTAGCTTTAGAGAGAGAGAGCAGAGATTAAGTATGGAAAGGAGTGCCGGCTGAATATGTGAGTGGAGTATGAGCAAGTAACAACTATAATAGTGTTAAAACAACTATTATAGTGTTAGAACGATTACAGGTGAAACTGGCAAATTTTGTGTAAAAATGGGTGAAAATCAGGGTTTCGCCCATATTTATTCTCATTTGTGCTGGATTAATAACAACTGAACCTCCTGGGTATTAGTAGAAAAGAGTAGCGGAGACAGGTACCTTGAAGAAAAATGATTAAAATTAAGTTGGATACAAACAAAATATTTAGAATATTCTTTTAAAGATGAAATTTCAAGACCAGATAGAGTAGTTGGCTTGGATAGACAAAAACTCATAAAAGATGATAATGTTCGGCTTTTAGGATTGGTATACCGTTTTATCTCTAATATTTCAATTAAAGGTAAATGAAAGAGGCAAATTGAGTGATGTATGATAAAAAAGGTACCAAGAAAACTAAAAGGTAAATTGTATAGGACTGCCTTTAGACCAGCTATGATGTATGGTACTGAATGTAGGCAGTAAAAAAGGGGATGAACAGAAATTACATGTTTCTGAAAAACCATAATCTCATACAAAAAGCGGAGAGGTACTTAGTCCCTGGAAGAGAACAGAAAAGTTTAAAGGAAAATATTTAGAGAAGCCGATTCCACATAGAGAAAGCTAATGAGAATAATAATGGTAATGAATGTTCTAAAAATAAAATAATAAGAGGAACCTCTATCTTAATAATCTTAATAAAAAAAATCTTAATAAAAAATACCTAAACAAAAAAATTAAAACAATATCTATATATCTAATAAAAAAAAGCATCACTAGCATATCAAAATTAAATAAACACAATGTCTGAATTTAATTTTACCTACATAATGTCAAAAGAAAAATAAATTTTAATTTCTAATAAAACTGTACTAGTCAGCTTAATCCTAAAATGTGAATATCATCCGCTTTGTACAAATACCACAATATATTGCTAATAAATTGTTTAGCGATATACTGTGCCACAATACCTCAATTTTATTGTCATTTTAATAAACATGAAACCCGCCAATTTTTAAATTGGACCCACCCACCAACCAATCACGCGAAAGCTAGGGAGCGCATTATAATGTAGTCTCGAGCGCGACTAGTACGCACTCCGAGACGCATCGTCGCCCCCCCCGAATTTTCCTATTGTCCCCTGACCTGGAAATCCCTATTTATCGCTACATCATCGTATATAAATATTGGCGATTTTCAGGTCAACCAAGTCAGTCCCTCACGGGCTGTCTGAGAACTTAGAGCTCCTCGGGGCTCTGCTTTTTTCTTTTAGCCTACCCTATACTTTGTGCTGAGTTATATTCAGGTTCAGTGATGTGGATGTGTTATATTTCAGTTATACTGTTTTTATATTCAGTTTATACTAAATATAAAAAAGAGAAAACTTGAATACTTAGTGCCACCTGATGAGAGGTACAAAAGTACACATTTTTACAAAATATAATGCAAGGAAAATCCAAGGACGCAGAAATCCCAGGCCGTAGAAGAATGCCCTGGATGAGAAATTTAAGAGAGTGGTTTGGCTGTACAACTAAGGAATTATTCAAATAAGCAGTTAATAAAATTAGAATCGCCCTAATGATATCCAATCTCTTAGAGAAGAGGCACTCAAAGAAGAAAGATATAAATCGAAGTAAAATGCATAAAAACATTAAAATAATACCAGTATTTACCTCCTGCTTCTTTTGCTTTTTTGTTCACAGCTCTAAGTCCGCGTAGAATTTTTCGACCTCAGGATCATTGCGATCAGATGTTGGAGCATACATTTGGATTAGATTCATGTTTAGAGGTTTGGCTTTCAGCTGAATTAGCATCAAACCTTCATTAAAGGGAATGAAATTTGTCACAAACTCTTTTAAATTATTGTTGATAATAATACCAACACCATGGCTGTGTTCTCCAGTGCTTTTGATTGAGTAGAAAATAGTATTATTATCCTTGGTGTAGTTTCCAGAATTTAGCCTTTGAACTTCTGAAATGCCCAATACTTGTATGTCTAATCTCTCCATTTCTAGCATGACTGTTGTTAATTTTCCTGTTTCATAAAGTGTTCTTGTATTCCACGTTGCTATGCGTTTTAAATCGCTTACACTAAATTTGTTTTTTCCGCCCAGGAATTCTTCGCACCCCTGCCCATTAAAGGGACGCCAGACACTCGTGGCCACTGTTTGATTTACATCCATTTGTAGTTGTTCTTGAGAAATCCTTAGGTATCTTTAATGCCGGCATAAAGTTACTTTCATCTACTCTGTAACCAAATATGGCATTCCAAACAATGGCCTGAAGACTGGACAAAATCTACAATAACGACCATACATAAAAAAGGTAGCTTCCATAAATGCGACAATTATAGAACTATCTCTCTTATATCCCATGCCAGCAAGATAATGCTACATATAATCAATGAGGAGACTGAAAAACATTCCTTCAAAGAGAAATTCCACAAGAGCAAACTGGATTTACCAAAGGTAGAGGCACTCGAGAACACCTGCTTGAATATAAGACAGATAATCGAGAAATCTAGGGAATTCAACATCCCACTATACATCTGTTTTTATAGATTACCGTAAAGCGTTCGACAGGGTCAAGTGGAAGACACTTATGGCGAATACTAAAAGAAGTAGGCGTACCACAACATCTAATTACGCTTATAACCGAACTATATGAACACACTACTGGATCAGTTAAAGTACTTGACACACTTTCGAACGAATTTCATCCAGAACGGGGTGTCAGACAAGGATGTATACTATCTCCAACAATATGGGGAGTATATTATGCGAAGAGCACTTGAAGGATGGGAAAAGGGCATCTCAATAAATGGTCATAAACTAAACAACCTACGTTTCGCAGATGACACAGCCCTTCTTGCAAATAGTCAAGCAGAGCTGATAGAACTTATACACTGATCGAAAACGAAAGTCAAATATTTGGTCTGCAATTAAACATATCAAAGACAAAGATCATGATAGTGGATAGACTACACAACAATCATCCACACATAACCACAATTGACCGGTTCGAGGTTGTGAGCTCATACTTATATCTGGGATCATTAATCACAAACACAGGGTCATTACAAGAAGAGATTAAACGTAGATGTGATCTAGCAAAAGTTTGCCACAGCAAAAATGACCAAAATATGGAAGGACTGTCAAATTTCAAGAGCGATAAAGATGAGGTTGATCAACTGCTTAATATTCCCCAATACTGACCTACGGATGTGAATCTTGGACTCTGAGACAATCGGAGGGAAAAAAGATAGACGCCACTGAAATGTTCTGTTGAGACGAATGTTACGAATTCCTTGGACCGACCGTAGAACACAATAATTCAATTTTAAGAGAGCTAAAAGTTAGCCAACGACTCTCTAGTAAAGTCCATCTCCAACAATTAAAATATTTTGGGCATGTTATGAGAGCAAACACAGAAAACAAGGAAAGACTCATAATACAAGGAAAGGTAGAAGGCCGAAGATCACGAGGAAGATCCCCAACAAGATGAATAGATCAAATTACAGGAATATGCCAAAGACCTATGCATGAATTAAAAGAAATGACCAGATACAGAGATCTCTGGAGACGGACAATACACGACATCACGTCAACCACTACACTCCCCCTGGGGGTCAGGATTGAAGAGAGAGATCTTTAAATGCAGTGGTTTCTCCTTGCCTTCTGCATCCTTATGCCGTTGATCTTGGTTCATCTGCCTTATGAGATCGATTTTCCCAATCTCAGGACAAAAGAGTGCTTTTTTCACTTACCTACCATTCCCCCGAAGCCATTGTCAGTAAGTGGGGTTTGCCTATACCACAAACATTCGGTGATTCGCAGTGTCACAACGGTTAAATCATAAATTACCGCCTGTGATTATTTATTAATCAGACCGGTAAAAAAGATTTTCTCTACCGCTCCGATCCTGTAATGACATAGCTGCTGCCCTATGCCATGCAAACTTTAGGTTTGTTCCAACACGTAATTTTTGTACACTCCGGAAACCGTCACGAAACTACTTGTACCGTTTTTAATGCGCATGTTTATCATTTTGTATCATCTGATGACGGTAATTTGGAATTAGATGTTGGAACGATTTTCTGACAACTGACATAATTTGGTGACAATCTACCTAAATAATTCTGGTGTTTTTTACCCTAGGTTTGGCTAATAAGATCTACTCAAATCACCCTCACTACTATAATAATCAGAAAAATCACTAATTCCTTCGTCGTCAGTCATATTTATAAAGTTATAAATAACGAAAAACAAATATAATAAATAAATAACAAGTCTATTATTAAGCACCTGATAAATTCATTAACAAAACAAATGACGGTATTATATTTTGATTTGATACAGAGCAGCAACAAAGCCGTGTGCATATGACGTAATGATTCGTGCGATCTCAGTTGATGGCTCACTGCGGGGAGGGTACGGTATAGGTTACTAACGTGGGGGGGGGGGGCACGGGGGGGGCGCGGATATCGATACCAAATAATTTGTTCCGGTCGTTAGATTAACAGGGTTATTAAAAAGAACTAAGTTGACGGACGTAACTTATCGCCTTCTAAGATCAAAAGAGGGAGAAATCACAGGTGATTTTTCTAGCCTGGCGAAATCGAATGTCAAATATAGGCCGCCGGTGCACCCTTCAAGACTTAGCGAAGCAATCAGCTTGATGAATGCATCGGCAGGGGGAGATCTAAAAAATTGCACTCCAAATGCCGTCCATGCATGGCCTATATTCGTAGTGAATTCGATTTCTGGTACTATGCTTCCAAATGGAATGTAAATAAACAACAAATGACGGTATTATATTAACATAACATAACTTAACATAACTTCTTCTTTTTTCTGAACAAATTTACAGTTTTAATATAAAATCTAAGTTAATCTAGGCCCAAACAAATTTAAAGAAGTAGAATAAAACCCTAGTGCGCAAGTCATCCCAACCAGTACATGCATTTGCCAGATTACTGAAATTATCGTCACGAAACCATCACTGGGCAATCACAATTTTTGTTGGAACGGTCGGAAGGACAATGAGATGAACGATCATATTTTTGTTGGAACGTATTTTGTTTAGTGCGCAGGAGAGTAAGCGTTACGTGACGGTTTTTCGTTGTGTTGGAACAAACCTTTTAATGCCATGTAACTTTAATCAGTTATTGTAATTTTCCATATTGAATTATGAGCACATTTGAATGCATCAAAAGTCTAGTTTACTTCACTTTAATCTACCTGTTTGAAAAAAAAAATCCTCAGAAATAATTGAATATTCAGACAAGCTCAAAATTTATAGTTGAGCATATTTCTAATAAAATATCTTAAGTAAAATATATTCTCATGCATAATAGTGGAACACTATGCGAACCTGAGTGGTGTAATAAAACCGCAACGATTTGCGTCCAGTTTAATCAACCAAGATGTAATAAAAAATTAAGAATATATTATCCTGCAGTGAGACGGTGTACATTGAGAGGACATCTAGAAGGTGTGGCATTCTTTGAACATGTTCATTTCTCGCCCTCCATATTTCACCTTAGTGCAGTATCGGCTTCAGCACAATTCAGACTGGATTATTATAGAATGTAAACAATTTCTTATTTCGTAATTTTACCAGATTCCTGATAAAAGTTAAAAGGTTCTTATTTCCTCGCTTAATTTTCGATTTTATCTTTTCGAAACACATTCAGAAAGAAACATGGGTAGACTACTCTCGATCCCTGTTTGCTAAAGGTAATGATGATGAACCACCAACACCAGATGTGACGACAAACGAAGAAATAAATATTGAGGAGGAAGAGGTAAAGGAAACATTAAGGAAATTAAAAAATAGAAAATCACCAGGAGAGGGCAGAATACGGAACGAACTAATAAAGTACGGAGTACCAGATATGAGCAAACAACTATTAAAACTAATTAAAAAAATAATAGAACAAAACAGAATTCCTCAAGACTGGAGATCAAGCATCTTAATACCTCTCTTCAAAAAGGAAGACAAATCGGTCCCGGAAAATTACAGAGGAATTAATTTATTAAATACAACACTAAAATTAACAACCAAAGTGATAACAAATAAATTGAATGAAATGATAACACAAGCAGAAGAAGAACAAGGTTTTAGGCCGGGAAGATCATGCACCGACGCTATATTTATAATGAGGCAAGTTATACAAAAGAAATTATTAGAATACAACAAATCGGCATATCTATGTTTAGTGGGCCTTACAAAGGCATTTGACCGGGTTAAATTAAAATACGTTATCCACTTACTGTACGCAAGAGAGATACTTCTAGGAATAATTAAAACGCTTTTCGCTTGAAACACATGGGAATTGAACTTTTTAGAATATGGCTTAATTTGCCAAATGCTGCCCATGTTAGGTCCATTCGCCCCTGTATTTCATGTGTTTCATTGTCTCTGTTTATTTTGATTTCGTGCCCCAGATATTTGTTAAGTGTCTGTTTGTAATATGGTATTATTGTCAATAGTTATATTTTCACTCATTACGAGATTTGTTATAAGCTTAGTTTTCTCAAGTTTATCTTTAATCCTGCTCTTTCAGACAGACTTTTAAGCGAATGCATCATAGAAACTGTATCATGTAAGTTATCTGCGATTAATACAACATCATCTGCAAACTTTAGGTGATTTAATCTTTCTCCATCTATATTGATGCCCATATCTTGCCATTGAGTGCTGTTAAATATTGACTATAGAGCTGCCGTGAACAATTTTGGTGAAATATTGTCTCCTTGTCTAACTCCTCGCCCTAAGCTGAATTTTTCTGTGTCTTCGTGTAGTCGTATACTTGATGTAGCGTTCTCGTAGATGTTTTTGATTAGTGTCGTGTACCTGTAATCTATTCAGCTTTGATTTAGGGCTTCCAGTATTGTTTCAAACTCTACAGAATCAAGAGCCTTCTCATAATCGGCAAATGCAAGAACCAGTGGTATGTTGTACTCGATGCACTTTTCTAATAAGATCTTTATGGTATGCAAATGGTCATTTGTGCCATACCCTGCCCTGAAGCCTGCCTGTTCTTTGGGCTGATAGAAATCAAGTTTAGGTGTTAGCCTTTTTGTTAAGATTTTCATAAGAGTTTGTACATATGTGTCAAGAGGCTGATGGGTCTATAATTTTCTAATTTAGTAATATCGCCTTTTTTGTGTAACAAGACTATTACTGCAGTGTTCCAGTCTTTTGGAATCGTACCCGCATGTAAGCATTTATTAAACAGTTCGCTTACTGATTTTAATAAAATTTCTCCTCCTGCTTTTATTGCCTCGATAACGAGTCCATCATCACCAGGCGATCGATGGTTCTTCATTTCCTTTAAAGCTGCTCTTACTTCTGACACAGTAATGGGTAAAAGTATTTTCGGTCCCTGATTTATGAGAGTCTTTACTCGTGTCGGGAAATTGTCTTGTGGTCTTTGACTGGTGTAGAGGTCTTTATAAAACTCTCTGGTTATTTTCAGAATGTTTTGTTTATCTGTTGTTGCCTTTCCGTCTTTATCTCTCAGCTCATTTTTCATTATCTTTCTAATTTCCGGTGAAATTCTTTTATTTAGTTTTTTATATTCTTCTTTATTTCCCCTTTTCGTTCTCGCTTAGGTTTCGTCGTATTTCCATGAGAGCTTTTGTATTTTTGCTAATTTTTTCACTTTTGGTGTATTTTTCTTGCAAAATTTGAGTTGTGCGTTTCTAACCGAGTCTGTTATTAATTTATGTGATCGCCGATACTAGAGGTTTGGTATTATTACTCTGTAAAGTTTCGGCTATTTTTATGTATGCTTCTGGATGATTTGGTGAATTCCAAATTATGCGTTTGCAACTGTTTATCATCTGACGGGATTGTATGTCCTTTATTTCATGGCAAAAGCTTCAGGTGGATGAGTTGGTAAGTGACAAGGCATATTTGTTGTTCTGCGGAGGCAGGGGATACCAAGCGGCGGGGCAAGGGGCGAGGGG
>OU898278.1:163909969-163934969 GCA_918026665.1 Diabrotica balteata
GTGGGAGCTGCGGGTGCGGTGGAGTGCAAAAAGGTGGCTAGGGTGTGGCCGCTAGAGCGGGAGCGGGGCGGGCGGGGGATGGGGAGCGTGGGTAAGTGGAACAGGGGCGCGGGCAGGCTAGCGGCGCCGGCTGATGGACAGAACGCTCGGGGAGTGGGTAAGCGGTGCGAGGCGAGGGCGTCGGCGAGTGGGGTTCCCCGTCGCTAATAAGGGATGGGATGAGTCGGGGATGGCGAGAGTGTGCGGGGGTCTGTGAGCGGCTTGAAAGCTCGTGGGTTTTTATCGATGGGTTACTGCACAAGGTGCAAGGAGTGTTAGGGGGTGACCCGCTGGTGTAATCCGCTGGTGGAAGGGGCGACGGCGGTGGGTGCGTGGCTCGCAGTACGATGCGCGTTCTGGGGGCAAGATCAGGCGGCTGGACGGCCAGGCATCCGGAGTGTCAGCGTGCAGGGGTGCACCGACGTAGATAGGCGAGGATGGCGGGAGGGTAGAACGGTGGGGACGACTTGCAGCCGGGGGCGCGCGGCCGGCAGCTGCAGAGTGGCGGCGGCTTGCGTGGGTACAGAGTAAGTATGCTAGGTGAGCCGAGCGGAGGAGAGTTGGGCGGAAGCACGTGGCCGATAGAGACGAAGGGTGGAGGGGAGGTAGGGGACAAGCGGTGATGCGTTCGCGTGGCTTCCGTCGGCGTGGTGTCAGAGGCGCGCTCGTAGGCCGCGAGCTGAGGCGGGAGTGGAGACAGGGGGATAGGTAAGGTTCGCCATCGGGGAGTGGGGGGGGGGGCAAGCCCGAGTACGGCGGAAAGGTCTGGCCGGCATGACACGAGAGGTGAGGCGCACGGGGAGTGCGGCCGGAGGGACTGAGATCCGTAGAGACCTGACGGGGGCTGGCAGTTGAATGTCACACCAAGGGGTGGCCGTTGTGTTGGAACGGTTGTTACTGGCAGAGGGGGAGGTCAAAGTTGGGATGTGGTTCCAGTCGATGTTGGGGTGCGGAGGAGCGGGCGGAGTGAAGCTAGATTTGTGTTTGATTAAGCTCAGGAGTTGGGGGCTTTCGACCGGTTTTACGAGGGAGGAGAGGTAACGAAGGCGCTGATGACGGGGGGGTTGCGAATTAAGGTGACCGAGGAGGGCGGAGGGGGTAGTGGCCGCGCCGTGTTGGGAAGTAAAGAAACTGGTCGCGGCGATGATGGGCGCCAGGGGGGAGGAACCGGAGGAGAGTGACGCGATGTGGGCTGGTAGAGCGTGCAGGGGACGAGGAGGCGTAGGAGCGGCTATGTAAAGATGGAAAGTAGGCAAATAAGGCAGTGATCAACAGCAAGTAAAAGAAACCTTGAAGCATTATTTTCAGATCCTACATGATAATACAAGTAGACATGGAAGATAAAATTCGTACGAACTGTGTAGAAGAGAATGCTCCAACCATAGAGGAAGTTTTCGAAGCTATTAAGGCCCAGAAAAACAATAAAACCCTGGTAGTTGACGAAATATAATATAGAATAATAAATATAATAGAACAAGCAGCAAAACTAAAAATGAAAATGGGGCTGGACACAATGAACGTGTCCAAGACGGACGATGGAACACATGCCATCGGAAAGTGGCGTCCATACAATGCAAAGAGATCCCAGAGGCAGACCACAGATGAGGTGGAAAGATGACATCAGGAAACAAGGAGATCCTACATGGCAGAAAACAACTCAGATAGGGAAAGATAGGTTCAAAAAAAAAAAAAAAAAAAAAAAAAAAGTTGACGAAATACCAGCAGAATGATATAAGGTAGGTTGCGACCACCTAGCAAGTCACATCCACGCACTCATTAAAGACATATAGCAAGAAGAGAAAATAGACAAGGAATGCTGAAGGCCAGAAATAAAGGAAACCACGGCTCAATTTGGCCGTAGTGACGTAGAAGAAGAAGAAGGACATATAATGACAGACCTATGATACAGAACTAATCCAGGAAATACTTTAATTAAAAAACATAGTAAAGAGAGAAAAAAAGCCATAAATCACTGTAATCTAGATGTATTAGTTTTGTGCAATGTAATATTTACGATCGTGAGCTCCCGAACCATTGTCTAATACTAAGCGATGTACTAACTAACGCTACAGAAATGATGAACAACTTCAAAATTTTTATGGATGACTTCCATCTTCCCTCTATAAATAATACACTGCGTTACGCATAGGAACGCATCCTGTATGTTGTACGAGGGTATTGAAGACAAATAGAAATCTAAACACATATATTAAGTACTTAAAATTGAATTATTGTAGAGCTGGAATATATGTCGTAGATTTGCCGGAAGATTTAACAAACATTTTTGTACTTTAATCAAATTTATTTTTTTAAATTTATCAGTATATTATTGAACATATTTGAGCAACGATAATGGAACAAGGCTAATAGACTTTGCAGCATCCCACATCTACTAATAAAATCGACACTGTTTGAACACAAGAATAGACACAAACAAACATGGGTCTCCAACGAGGGCGTCACAAGAAATCAGGATTGATCATGTTCTAGTAGATGCAGGAGGGGTAGTAACTGTCTAGACGTAAGAAGTCTAAGATGAGCTAATGGAGACGGATCATTTTCTTGTAAAAGCAAAGATAAGGACAAGAATAGCGTCCAAAAAAAACACACAAGAATACACCAACACAAATTATGGAATACCGAAGTTCTACGTAATAAGGAGACATAACAGAAAATTTCAAAAGACTATAAAATCGCTCTAGCACAGACAGAAGACTATAACAACATAGACTCAGCTTGGAAAAATATCAAAGTAGCTCTGACGAGCGTATCAGATGAAATACTAGGACACAAAAAGAAAACAACAAAAAAATGGTTCGATGATGATTGCCTGAACTCCATATTAGCAAGAAATATGGCTAGAAGGAACATGCTACAAAACCCCTCGCACAACAACAATAAAATGTAATAGACAAAGAAGAACAGAGACAAGAAAACTAATGAAAAGGAAGAAGAGAGAGTATCAGAACAAATAATCAGAGATATAGAAGAAAAAAGAAAGAACAAACAAGCGAGGCAGTTTCTTTAAAGGAGTTTCAGATATCAAGACCGGGTACCAAGCAAGAACAGGAAACTTTCTTCAAAACGACAGTGGACAGCTTATCACTGATGACAAGGAAATCTTAAAAACCTGGAAGGAATACTTCTAATCAACTATTGAATGACCAATCTAGCAGAAGTACATCAAACATAGAGGTACATACAGCTGAAATAGAAGACCAATACCCGACATACGAAGAAGTAATACAGGCAATTAAAAAACTCAAAAATAATAAGACACCAGGTAGCGATGGTATACCCGCAGAGTGCTTAAAACATGGAGGAGAAGCGTTGTACAGTTCGATATACAAGCTAATTCAAGACATTTGGCAAGAAGAAACAATGCCAGATGAATGGAAAGAAGGGGTTATTGTACCAATACACAAAAAAAGGAAACAAAAAGCAATGTATTAACTACAGGGGAATAACACTCCTAAACACCACCTACAAAATCCTTGCAAACATCCTGCTAGAAAGAACCAAAACATACACAGAAGAAATCGTTGGAGATTATCAATGCGGATTTAGACCGGGCCGCTCTACAATTGAACCAGATATTCACAATAAAACAGATAATGGAAAAATGCTGGGAGTTTGATCGTGAGCTTCATCAGATGTTCATAGATTTTAAACAAGCATTTGATAGAGTATGTAGGGACAGACTGTGGACAGCGATGCAGGAACTTGGCTTTCCAAAAAAACTAGTCCGGTTGATACGGATGTGTATGGAACGGTTACGATGTAAGGTGAGAGTTGGACAACAATACTCGGAGACATTTGAAATAAACAATGGACTAAAACAGGGAGATGCACTTTCACCACAACTCTTCAACTTAGCTCTGGAGCACATAATCAGAAGTGCAAGAATCGAAAAACCGAATACAGTATTTCATCGAGAAGGACCAAACTTACTACTGGCATTTGCAGACGATATAGATCTAATAGGAAACACGCGATTAAGGATGAAGGAGACTTTCGTAAGGTTTGAGAAGGAAGCAGAGAAGATGGGGCTCCAAATCAACGAAAACAAGACGAAATATATGTATATGAGCCGCAATAACCAAAGCAGAGACAGAATCGGTCAGAACATTACCATCGATGACTTTAACTTTGAGCGCGTTAGAGAATTCAAGTATCTTGGAACAACAATAACTGAAGACAATAACGGATCACAAGAAATAAACAACAGGATTCAGGCCGGCAACAGATGTATTTTTGCCCTCCAAAACCTTATAAAATCAAAACAACTAACACGACGTACGAAGATACAGGTCTATAAAACAATCATACGACCGTTGTGATGTATGGAAGCGAAACGTGGACGATAACAAAGGCAAATGAAGAGAGACTACGTGTTTGGGAAAGAAAAATCCTAAGGAAGATCTTTGGTCCGGTGCTTGATGAAGCATCAGGACAATATAGGATAAGAACTAATAAAGAGCTTGAAGAACTTTACCAGACGCCAACATCATAAAAGAAATAAAGTCCAGAAGACTCCAATGGGCAGGACACCTCAGAAGACATTCTGACGAACGAACAGTAAGACTGGTGTGGGAGGAAGTCCCAACTGGAAGGAGACCACGCGGACGCCCTCGTCTCCGGTGGCGAGATAATATAGCAGGAGACCTAAGCACTATGGCGTGGAGAATTGGATGGAGGTTGCTCAAGACAGAAAACAGTGGAGGCATGTTGTCGAGTCGGCTAAAACCCACGAAGGGTGGTAACGGCCCCGAGTAGTACATAAGTATGTAAGTATATTATTGCTTGTTTTTTAGTGTCCTTATTTAATTAATTAACAATACGCGTTTTTCTTCCATACTATTTGTATTTCTAATCTGTGTGTGTATGTTTTTATTATGACAGTTTGAAACAATTCAAAGACAGTTTCAAAGGACTAATGATTATCGAATGAATATTCACCAATCATATAATTGATTTGCCGTATGTCAATTTCTTTCTTGAATTATTCCCCTTCTTACAGATAGGAAGAACTAATTTATGGAGTAAGAATGTATAATAGGATTGTCCAGGAACTCAGCCCTAGTGGTTTATTTTTCTGGGTACCTACAAACGCTACTCGTTAGACGTCGGATTACTTTTTCAGATTGAATTCCAATCGTAAAAACTAACTATATGGACACACACTCTATGAACTAGAATTTTTAATGACTTTAATAGTAATATACGTGTTATAGATTTCGGTAAGCTCAGAGCAGGAAATGGGGAAAAAGCAAATATTCTATGAACAATTGAAAAAATCCCTAAACACCATATCCAAAAAATAAAAAGTAATATCCCTGCCTAGCTCAGGCAAATTTCAACAAAACGCCAAAGGGTGGTTGGGCCATACTGTGGGATCGACTTTTGGACTTAAGGAAGGCGACAAATGATAGAGGAGACCGTCTCGTGCAGTGTCTGAGGCCAGAAAACGCATAGTGCAATAATGAACACCATTTTCCAATTACCACTCGAAGACTCTACACCTGGAAATCTCCAGCTGACTGTCCAAAAAAAAATGATTAGGAACCAGATTGAATACATCATCATCAACAAACGATTGAGATTTTCCGTAAAATCCGCAAAAAACATATCCGGGAGCAGATGTTCCATCAGACCATAATCTTTTACTAGGACGTTTTCAAACATCCCATGAAAAAGTCCTAAAAGAAAAGCACAAAAATGCCCAGACATCCAAAGATAAAACCACAAGAGACGAAGTCAAAGAGGAGATCAACAACAAAATAAACAGCATGGTACATTAGATATTAATCAGAAAACATAGTGTGTGATGATATGTGGAATAAAATTAAAAATATTTGTAATTTTTTTCCTTATTCAAAGATCAAAAAGCTTAACGGGAGGAAACAGATCACGAAAGTCATAACTTAATACTAGACGAGTCATAACAATCTGCTCTACGAAAATGAGAGAATACTTAGAGATGAAGGCAATACATGGAAGAATTATTCAAGGAAGACAAGAGACAAGAAGTCAGTGTTTCTGGATGTTCAGGACCAGAAATAACGCTCAGTGAAGTAACATATGCAATAAAAAGACTAAAAACCAACAAAGCACCTGGACCTGATAACATACAAGCTGAAATATTAAAACTATTTGAAAACAACCAACTCAAACTACTAACGAGTCTACTGAACAAAATCTATGAAACTGCAGAATTTCTACAGATTGGCTAGTTTCCACCTTCATCCCTCTCCCCAAAAAGGCAAATGCCACCAGATGCTCTGATTACAGAATTATAAGCTTAATGAGCCATGCACTCAAAATCCTTCTTTCTGTTATTCACTCTCGCATATATAGAAAACTTGAAGAAAACATTAGCAGTGTTCAGTTTGGGTTTAGAAGCGGACTGGGAACGCGAGAGGCCCTATTTTCCATACAAGTATTGATACAAAGAGCTCGAGACGTAAATTGCGAAGTCTACGCATGTTTTATAGACTTTGAAAAAAGCATTTGACAAGGTGCAACATCAAAAATTATTTCAGATACTGAAAGAATCTAGTATTGATGACAAAGATTACGCCTAATTAAAAACTTATACTTACAGCAAAGGGCAACTGTACGAGTAGACAACGAAACCTCACAAGAATTCACGATAAAACGGGGAGTACGTCAGGGCTGCATTTTGTCACCGACGTTGTTCAATACTTACTCGGAAATGCTGTTCAGGGAAGCTATTGATGGTTTAAGAGAAGGTATAAAAATCAATGGTGAAATCATAAACAATTTAAGATATGCAGACGATACGGTTTTGATTGCTGATAATGCGGAGGATCTGCAAACATTAATAGACCGTGTAGTTGAAGCCTGTGACAGAATACGGCATGAAATTAAACTGTAAGAGAGACCAAACTTTTGTAGTAAGTAAAACGACGACTGTAATACGAGTACACCAATTCACAGGCTAATAATGAACCCTTGAAAATAGTCGACAAAATTACATATCTTGGATGCAGCCTAAATAAGGAATGGGACCACTCACAAGAAATAAGATGTGTATAGAAAAGCGAGAGCTGTCTTCAATCGCTCAGGAAGATTTTATGTAATATGCACCTGAACATTGATATAAGAACACGAGTCTTGAGATGCTATGTATTTTCTACCCTTTTATATGGAGTCGAAGCCTGGACCTTGACGGAGGCAACATCCAAACGATTAGAAGCCTTCGAAATGTGGTGCTACCGCCGCATGCTCAGAATTTTCCTATATCCATCATGTTACAAACAACACCGTGATCCAACGTATGAATAAAGATCTGGAAATTATGCGTATCGTAAAAATCAGAAAGATGACATACTTAGGGCATGTGATGCGCAATGAGAAGTATCAACTAATTCAACTAATTTTACAAGGCAAGATAGAAGGCAAAAGATCTCAAGGGCGCAGAAGGACATCGTGGTTGAAGAACATCAGACAGTGGACAGGAATGACTACCATACATCTATTTAGAGCAGCTGTCAACAAAGTTGTATGGACCAACGTGATTGCCAACATCCACAGAGGATAGGCACCAAAAGAAGAAGAAGATATAGATTTATTTGGCTGTACACTTAAATCAATTAAAATCGAAACTGCATCCATAGTCACTATCCATAATGCACCCTACGCCCATAACTTTTTATAAAATGTTATATTTTTATTCTACTTACGCCCGACTTTCATAATGACAACCTAAAGTACAACCTTTAACTAAATGTTCACTTTACACTAAAGTGCACTTTAGTGTCGCACCCGGTTTCATAATACGTACTCGCTCTTTTCAATTAGTAAAAGTCAACTTTAGTGTTTATATTTGTTGTAGGTTGCTATCGTGTTTGTGTCAATTTTGCCGGGTTTTGTCGTAATCTAAATAACCTCGTATATCTTTTGTATCTTAATTTGTTTGTAAAAGTTTTTAATTGTTTGTAAAGTTAAAGTTAGTTGTTATTGTTTATAAAGTTAGTTGTTAATTGTTTATAAAGTTAGTTGTTAATTGTTTGTAAAGTTAGGTATTAAAAGTTAGTTGTTAATTGTTTGTAAAGTTTAGTTGATAATTATGTCTGCAGCGAAAAGAAGAAGTTTTATTAAATGTTCGATTTGTTCCAGTAAGGACATAACTGTTTCTTTTGTCAGGTCTAAATCTTTCATAGAAACTTACATCATTATATTGGTTTATAATAATTTATTCTTTCCCTATAAACTTTAGGGCGGCGGACATCCATAAATTCATCTTCAGAAGAATCTGAACTTGTAGAAAAATTCATTTTAAATTTGAAAAAAAAATAAAGAATGTAAACAAATTGTAGCAAGACGATTATAAAAATTTTTTAGGTTAAAACTGTCATTAGTTTAGTTTAAAGTGGACTTTACGGAGTTAATTGACAGATTTCTACCATTTAGCTTAAAGTGAACTTTAAAGTAAGGTTACAGTATTATGAAACTGAAATATTATACTTTAAAGTGAACTTTACTTTAAAGTTTACTTTAAATTGATTATGAAATCGGCGTTATTATGTATATTGTGTAGTTGTTTCATGTATTTTTATTATAATGGCAAGTTCGCAAATAAATAAATAAATATTACTGTAAGCTCATAATTCTTACATTATGTATCTTTTCTAGTCACAATAGATAAGCAGATAAATCAGTCACAGCTTGTAGCTCTAGACATTTTACAAGAAATTTTGTCTTACCTTTTTAACTCAATAGGTACCGTTCCTCCATTTGTAAAAGGGTCCTGAAACAATTATATAACTTTTAGTTAAGTCAAAAGATTTACTGCCAAAACGTACTAACAAAATTCAACAGTAAATACAAAAAATATTTTAAATCCTCTTTAAAGATTTGAAACTAAAAATGACATAATTGGCTAAAAATAAAAAAAAAATTTCTCATTTTCACGCATCCCATCCGTGGATACACTGTATAATAAATGGCAAGTTATTCAAAGACCTGGCTAGCTCAAAGACCCAGAAGAGAGACAAATGTACAAAAAGTAGTGCTTCCTAGTTAAGAAACAAGTAGTTAAAGCAAAACACTAATAGTAGAAAAGAAAAGGTTTTGATTTCCTAATAGAAAAAAGGCACCATAAGAAGAAGAAGGAGAAACTAGATGGCTAGCTCACATCGGGTCAGCGGAAGATGAAGCAGTTACTTATGCGATAATTGAATGGAATCCAGGAGAAAAAAAAGAGCCAAGACCAAGATTACAGTGGCAAGATGTTAAAGAAGAGTTACAAAACGCAGAAGGAGAAAATGGCATAGACAGGAAAAATTGAGAAAGATCGTTAAGAAGAAAGATAAGCCAAAAGAGAAAAATTTAAAAATGTTACTCATGGCCTTCAGATGCTTCAGCCTAACTGTGATCCATTTATAACGGAAGAAATAAAAAAAACTTTATTGAGAATGAAAAACAACAAACCACTTGGTCACTCTTAGACATTTATATGTAAAACTCTTTAAATATTCTTCATAATATTTAACAACTTGTACTTCTACTCCCTTGTTCCAGTATATATACTTTCTCTGAAATATTTATAAATTGAATCTCTATTTCTACCTCTCTGTAACGATCAACACTCTACATTACAAACCATACATTCAATTCTTAATGAGTTCCACCTACAGTGTTCAAAAAAATATATAAACACCAATCTAACGCTTCCATTCACCTCACCTGAAGAATGTCGATAGGAACAAAAAGTGTTTTCAAATTACAGACTACCTATCAAGAAATAATATTTACTTTATGTTAAAAATAAAAATTTTCCTCCCGTAGGTACTCGATGTCGTTAAATTAATTTTAGAGTTGTTACATTCAAAAGAGGATGACTTTCGGATTTTTTGTTGGATGCTTGGGAACGATGATTAATCATTGGCATCTACATTGGCGTACTTTGAGGGTAAAAGCGTGAAAGAACCAGTCATTTTTAAGCTTTAACATAATCAAACGTTAACATAGAGGAACATCAGGTAGTTTTAGAGCAACCAAGTGAATAACAGATCATATGTTCCAATAAAACAAACTCCTGCTAGTTAATACGAGTACAATGTATTGGTAAATATGTTTTTTATTGATTTTCGAAGCAGCAGAGATAGAAACACTAGAAAAATTGATGGTAGGACACTATGGGACAGAGCTAGAGCTAAGTATAGATATGCGACGTAGATGGAAGGTGGAGAACATCAAGAACTGGGTAGGAAATAGAAGAGTAGAATACAACGATTATATAAGCCGAATGACATCAAAGAGAGTAGTAAAGACGGCAAGAGACGGTTCTCCAATAGAAAGGCGATCAGTAGGAAGACCAAGAAAACGATGGAATGACAACTTACTAGAGGCACATGAAAAATAGACAGTCATGTCTACATAAAAAGAAGAAGAAGAAGAAGATTGATTTTAAGCACGCGTATAATACAATAAGCACATTTAAGCTTATAAAAGTGTTAGAACATTGTATATTCCCAAAAAAGATCATACAGGTGACCAAATACTTATTACAAGAAATAAAGAGCAAAAGTTACGATTGGGAGCAATATCTTAAACAATTTTCCTACTAATAGAGATTTGAGGCAATGGGCCCACTTTAAAAAGCGATATCCTCACTAACTCGTTCAACGCTCGCTCACTGCTTGCTCTTATAAGAGCCAACATTGATGACGCTTAAAAGAGCCGCTGTTTAATACTGTTGTTATCGCTTGCTAAAACCAACCGAAAATTGGTGGCAATGAACGTGCTAAAGGCCCTATCTACCACCAAACCAGCAATGAGTGGCCTGGTAGAAATATGAACACAATATCCTAACGTACTTGTGCATCTAGCCCGGCCCTCTTGATGCGGTTTCACATCCTCTAAATAGAGGCTTATCTCTTCTGTCAAACCCATATAACTCAACTTTTGGCTGTGGCTTAATAAGCCCGTTGTAGATTAAGCTGAATGTCTCTTAATACACTCATTAGTCTACTTACGTTTAAACCTTTTAACATTTGAGTTTACATATTGAAATTGAGTGCTTTCAAAGCTGTGTGACTGTCAGAGCAGATGTAATGGTATATTTAAAAATTTAACGGACTTCTAGCTTTGCTCTATAAAAATTTCCAATTGAAGGTGACTCATCTACAAATTGAACTGAGAGTTAACGGCAACAGTGTTAAATGTCCTTAAAAAGAGTGGAAATTCGAGAAATAGTTTATTCGTTCATTTCTTCACCATAAAGCGTCCATATTTGCATAGGCGAGGTGTGTTCTGTTTCTTGTGAATGTGACTTTGTTTTATATTTATTAAATAGACTTTATTATATTTAAAATGGGTTTTGAAAAAGGTAAACAACAGACAAATGGCAGTATAATATCATTGATGCTTATGCTTTTTATACCATAAAGATGGATGCCATAGCGGGTCCAAGTAATGTACAAAGAAAGCTGAAGTTTATGTCGACAGAAGAAAAACAGATTGTCTGTAGAGTGTATGAAAATTTAAAAAATAAGCTTCGTAGCTGGAAGCTATAGCTCGGTGTTCATTTTTAAAGGGAGCATCCGTGTTGACAAGTTAATGCATTGTACGTGAAAACAATTTCTTCAATCTTTCTTTCTTGATAATAATACGCCAACCCTATAATCCATTAGGACAAAGGTAATATAGAATGATCTCATTAAAAAAAATAGCAAAGAGACGTTAAGGATAATAATAAAGGTTTAAAATTTATGTTTGACAAACGATCCGTTAAATCTGTCTTAATAGAAAGAAAGGTTTAGTCTCATGGCGACGAAGTCGAACGAAGTATTGTTACAATAATAAATATTATGATGTATAAAACTGTAAATATATTTACTCATTCACGAATGTTCTAGGTCCAGATACTACGAATTCTACAAAAGGGTCGGATAACCAGTCCAGTTACTAAGAATGCCGTCGGCGACGACCCTCTGAATTTACCAGAATGCGATCGACTTTTCTAGACCTGCTGAATGAGCACCTAATGGATGTAACGTCATCGGTGCATCCCCAGACCCTTCGAGATAACGGAATTTTATATATAAATAACACGGATTTGATTGAAGAGGTCAGTGAAGAAAAGAAACTCGCGGACGTGGTTTAAATTGTACGAACGTAATAAATAGTTGTACAGATATTTAATAAAATGATAATAAATTATCGTGAGTTTTAATAAATTAGAATAAAGACAATAAATTAGAACTATAAAAAAATATAACAGTATCTTTTCTCTATTAGAGAGGTTCGTTTTGCACACAAAAATATTTATTATCTGGACGAAACGTGGGTGAATGTTGGTCTAAAATCTAGATACTACTAAAACGAGTCAATGTCAACATTTGTGGACATATCGTAACAGATATAGCCAGCATATTGTAGATACAATGGCTCGTGCTAAAGGTATCACCATTTTAAAACTTCTTCCTTACCATTGTTAGTTAAACCCCATAGAATTAATCTGGGTTCAAGTAAAGGATTACGTAGTTCGTGAAAACATGAGATTATAAAATTTCTGATGTCCAACGTTTGTTAAAACTCGCAATGGAACGGATAAGGATTGGGCTAATGTGCTCAAGGAAGAAGAGAAAATGTGGAGAGTGGACGGGATGGTAGACAATGTTTTCAAAAAATAAAACAGACTTAAGTGTGACTGGAGATTTCTCCTTGGAGTCGCTGGATTCCGAAACTTCATAATATTACCTTAGGTAATTATTTATTTGCTTTGTAGTTCTCCTTCTATATAAATGGAATACACTAATTATTTTACAAAGTTTTCTGTTTTTGAAGTACTGTATTAGGCCCTCTATAATATCAACAAAATTTTACTTTATTTTGATAGACAAATATACGATTCCTGTTAATACACACATGCTCCCCAGTGCTCTACGCGGTCACTGGGTGGGCTACTAAACTGAACAAAAATGAGCTACCTGGGACACTCCTCCTACCTCCTAATAAATATTAAGAAAGAGAATAGAAAGAAACCGAGCATTGAAAAAAGAAATGTGTTCTGATAAGAAAACCAGGTAAAAGACTAGGATAGCCTTTGAAGTTATAAAATCAGCATAGGTCAGGAAAATTTTAGCAGAATAGTCGCTAACCTTCATTAATCGAAACAACATTGGCAGAAGAATACCTTCTTCTTTTTGTGAAGACTCCACTAATAAAGGTTGGCTACAACCATAGTAACTTCGTCTCTATCTTCTGCTTTTATTAAAAGCGTCTGTGTGTTTACCCAGGTCCAGTCGCGAATATTTTTCAGCCAGTCTTAATACTTAGTAGTTAAGTACTTCATTTTATCCCTTGCGAATATCTTCTATCTGGATCATTGTTATAACTTTACCCCTCTTACTGATAACCATGGTTTTTGTTTTGTTTGTTTATTGTTAAACCAAACTATTCCCCGTATCACAAATTGTATTTAGAAGCGTCTGCAGGTCTTTTCTCACTTTCAGCGATAATGACTGTATCGTCGGCATAACGAATGTTATTTATATTTTCATCATTTATCTTGATCCCTTTTGTACAGTTTTCAAGTGCTTGTATAAATAACTCTTCGGAGTATATATTAAATAGTAATGGTGCAAGTATACAGCCTTGTCTCACATCTCTACTTATCTGTTCCGCATCCGTGCTATTTCCATCTAATGTTACCACAGCCTGCTGATTCTAATAGACAGAAGAATATGCATTCCAAAAATACTCTTGTGAGGTCTGGAACTATAAAAAATAATATAAAGACATTAAAGAGCATGCTATCCTACACCAGAGCAATTTAAATACCACACAATAATATGTATTTCGTGAATTCAATTTATAGATTTATCATCCAACATGTCACGTTCATCATCGTCTTAACAAAGAACTGACCGTTAAATTTTCCCAGGCCGAGCTGCCATAAAAAGTATTATCTTAATTATAATTTTTCATGTAACTTTTTCACACCTGCACCCTATACAGTCGAAAAACAAACACACATAACCTTCGAAACTCATCTTTCATCTTGAGGCTTTGATGATTAATCACATTCCCAGCACCTACACGCACTTACGAGAAGGATCCTCGGTGTATAACAGTTCCAACTTTGATTACAACCACGAAACAATGTTTAAAAAGCATTTGTTTTAAAAACAAGAAAAAACATCTACATAGGCATTTCGTAAGATTTGCTGGTGAATATTGGAAAAAATATTAAAATCTTTCGAATTTATGTTCAATGTAAGATACCAAATTGAAAATTAGTCTTATAAAAGTTAAATATAAATGTAAGATACCAAATTGAAAATTATTTTTATTCAAAAGTCAAATACAACCGATAGATCAGTCTGATCACTCCCAAAATAGATAGATCAGTAGGATCGATGTGATCCTAGTTTTTGCTTTAATCGCTTCGATATATTATCATAAATAATAATTTTACTAGGTAGATACTTCAAAAGGCGGGCTAAATTTTTTACTAAACAATTTTTGAAAAAAAAAAAAATTTTTTCTCCTTTTTGTTGCTACCTTCTGTTGCTAATTTCCTACAAGATTCAATTCATTGCAAATTGAAAACATAATTATAATTATCACAAAATTACCAAAAACCGTTAACAAAAGGGCCAAAATCAATGTTTTTTAAACAAATAAATTTATATTTTAAACAAATATATATTTTCATCTTTTTTATTTTGTACGAACTGGTTAAAATGTTGATTTAAAACTTTAAAAATACAGAAAAATCGACGAGAGGCAGTGGTAGAGATAGCAATTTCAGTTGTCTCAAAAAAGTAGCGCGTTCAAAATAGCGCTTAAAAATTTCAATTATCCCAGCTTTCAGTGGACCAATCACGATCATTTTTGAGGTCCCGTGAGATAAAACTGTCAAATATGATACTTTTAAAAGCGTATAATTACGTATGTTTTACGAATAAATGAATATTTATGTGATTTATATATATGATTACGTTATTTTTCCTTTTTTTTTTCGTTTGTTAAGGTTTCAAACTTTCAGCATTTGAATGAGAATCTTTTGCTGGAATTTTATTCCAGCGGTGTTGTTTTGGTACAGTTTCTGAAGAGCTTTTATTAGGAGAAGACAAGGTACAATCAAACTAATGCATATAAATGGCTGAGAAATTCTTATTAAGAATTATTATAATTATAATAAATACTAAACGAAGATGCGAAAATGGTTGCTTGTAGATTAAGTTCCTTTAAAAGCTACACATTATAATAATGAGGATTGTGCAATTCGTACATAATAAAAAGTTGATTACTAGAACGGAAAATTGCGACACCTGAACACTAAAAGTAACTAATCCTAGAAAAATAAACGTGGGCATAAATGCAAATGCAAAGTCAAAATATTTGCATCTGTCAGCGCTATTCATTTAAAAACAAGTCAAAATAATAACGGAGCTTAAACAATTTTTGGCAAGTAAATCAGTACAGTTTTAACAACAATTATTATTTTATGTAATTTTTGTTGTGTTTTGTCATTGAATGTATAAATAGTTTTATCACATACATTGGAAAATAAACGGAATTTAAGATACGTGACATCAAAGACGAAATTCAACACAGCAGAACAAATAATAAAAATAAAAGCAAAAATTATACATGAGATTAATCCATCCGGATCTGAATAGTTTCACCATGTATCAGTAGATTAAAAATAAATAAGGGAAATAAAAATAAATAACGTATAGACCAGTGAACTAACGATTTTCCATGATACATATTAATACAGGTATCCAACAACTGCTTTTGATCATTTTGGTGATAAAATTATGTAATAAACAAAATATGAAGAATCTTAAACGTCATTTTTTACTTATAAACAGTATATAAACAATGGACTAACGCTATTTTATTTTAAATACTAATGGTGAAGACCGGTAAATCATTTAAATATTAAAAAATTTGTATTAAATATTGTAAAATACAGTGGGTGATCAAATTATAGAGCCACCTAGTAAAATACATTTTGTTTACAAAAAAGGTATTTAATTGAGCTGTATAATATATTAATGCGTTTGATTCCATTTAATTATCTTGTAACACTTTATAAAAGTACAATAAATAGTTGGGCAAAAGTGGCTCAGGTGCCATTGCTTGTCAGTGTTGTCCAACCTGGCTTGCAACTCGTGTGCATCTAATTTTGTACTCTTGGTATTTTTAATTCTAATAAATAGTTTACATTGTTCTCTGGTGATATTCTGATAATCGTATACTATTTTTTGTGAATTTAGGCCAACATTGCATGTTTGTTACACCAGTGGTACCAGAATACCATGCGAAAAGCCAAAGACATCTCACCAAGGAAAATAGCGGAAATAAAAACTTTATTATAGAAGAATAATCGCTCCAACAGAAACATAGCATCAATTTCTAAAGTTTCAAGGGCAACTGTGGACCGTATAAAGAAAAAACTTGACGAAAATATGGATTTGGCCCCCCGGCAAACAAAAATGTGGTCGAAAAAAAATTACACCACGAGATGAAAGAAAAATTCGATATATTGATAAATATAATTCATAAAATGATACAGGACACTGATATCAATATTTCACTAATATTTCACCAATATGCAGCTCGTCGGCGAAAAAAGGATCTGGGGTTTTCAACCTGTCACCTTCAATGGGCTAAAGATCATAAAGATTGGACCATTGATGAGTTGAATCAGATAAATAAAATTACTTAACATTGTTTTTCTTTTATGTAGTTTGCAGTTGATCAATTTTCCACGATTCTTAAATAATAATAATATTCCACGTTTGTTTTTCGGACGAATCTACCGTGCAGATCCCCATGGATATAGCTGAATTTGTGAGGGGAAGACCGGGAGAAAAATACAAACCGGATTGTATTGTAAGGACAGTAAAGCACCCCCTGAGCCTCATAGTGTGGTCTATCATAAGCAGTCAAGGAACTAGTAGACCCTACATTGTCGAAGAACAATGCGAAAGGACCAGTACTTGAGAGACCTGCAAACAAAAATACTTCCCTAGGTCCAGGAGTGGTTCCCAAATAAGAATTTATTACACAACAAAAACTGTTACGAAATAACTTGCTGACAACCAGATAAAGGTGCTCGCGTGGCCTGGCAATTCACCAGATCTGAATCCAATAGAAAATCTTTGGAAGCTCATGAAGAAAGAAATTTCTAATGCAATTATAACCACAAAGGGTCACTTGATCGAGCGCGTAGTAGTAGTCTGGCACAGGAGTGAAACAATTCAACAAAATTACCAGAAATACGTAGAAATGCTAAGAAGGTGCCAGGCAGTCAGTGCTGCAAAGGGTGACACTACCGAGTATTAGGCTTAAGGCATAAATTTAAGTGTTTTCATGTAATTACTCGTTTTTTAAATATTTGTAAACTTTATAAGGTTCTAAATAACAATAAAATAGAATTAAGCACAAAAATATGTTTATAACTCAATAACATACCATTATTAAACAAAAAGTAAAATTTTATGGAGTGGCTCTAATAATTTGATAACCCGTTGTAGGTTTGCAAAAGTACTGTGGTTTTAAGCTTATTTATTTTTTTTATTCGCCATTATTTTTTACACGAAATAAAAAAAACCATAATGGTCTACGACCCTTAAACCTCGAATTAGCCCTTTTTTACAAAAAACCACCGGGGCTTTGTTTATAAACAAAGAAGATCAACAGGAAGGTAAAAAAAATATGGAAAAACAAACTCTGTCACCATAGCGAACTTGGTCGAATTGGGCTACGAACTGTCCCCATCCACCGTATTCTCAAGATTTGGCCACATGCTACTTATTTTTGTTTCCAAACTTGAAAAGGGCACTCGTCGGGCAGAAATTTAAATCGAATAAAGAGGTTAATTGAATTGCAAAAGCTTAATAAAATTAAACAAAATATAAGCAAAGAGGAACTAAAGGCGGTAAGAACTTTAAAAAATGATGACACCGTAATTATCCTACTAGCAGACAAGGGGAATGTAACTGTGATAATGGATAAAATTCAATATGAAAACAAAATTAAAGACATAATAACAAACGGACCTTAGACAAAATTAAAAAAAAAGGATCCAACGAAGCCTTTGGAAAACAGAATATATAGAATTTTATTTAAGTTTAAAGATTATTTAACAAATTATTAAAGAAGATTAATTACACCTCATTACAACAAGATTAACCGCATTGATAGAGTACCAAAGTTCATAAATCGAGTACACCTTTTTTTAGACCTATTTGTAATACCATGAATTCTTCTAGCGAACTATCAAAATTTTTTTGAACATACATCCATTTGCAAATAAAAATGACACCTTTATAAAAAATACACTTCGCATCCACGCATTCACAAGGTATTTTATAAATGCAATTCTTTGTCCTTTCTTGTTCATTGTTAGGTTTGGTTTTGGACAAAATAGATCTCAACGTGTTTGTTGTTGAAATACTGAATTTATTTTCTATCCTTTAAGAGTTTCTGATAATCCTTTTATGTATGGTATTGTTATTTTCCTTGTGAATGCGATTCAGTTTTATTTAGGTGAAACATCAAGGCCATTAAATGTTAGAATAAGTGAACATCAATCTTATATTAAAAATAAAGAATTTGATAGATCTCAAATATGTAAACACGCATGGGATAATGAACATAGGGTTCAATGGAATGATTCAAATATAGTCCTAACGGATGGTAAAAAGAGAAAAATCAAAGAAGCGGCTCTAATGATGCTAAATGAGACCAAATGTGTCGCAAATTCCTCGGCAGAGTAGGATCTGGTTACCCATATTGAAAGAGGCAGTTATTAAAAAGAAAATACCAGTGTAAGTCAGTAACATATAGAGAATACATCATTTATGTTTTTTAAATAACATAAAATCAGAGTTTGGTGTTTATTGAAGGTAAACTAAACACTTACCATGTCGGGATAGTACTATGAGGTTTTTTTTCTGGTTTTTCCCTCATAATTTACTATGGAATCACTAACAGGAGAATTTTACTGGCATCATGGCATGTGTTTGTCTTTTTTAAGATGAATTACATGCTATGATTTTTTTCTGACGGATATTCTCAAGTTAAAGTTGATTTTATGTAATCGAATGAACTATCTTATAAGTAAAGTCGTCCTAGGAGCGCAACTTAACAATATTGGCAAAATCATTTTAAAGTCGTCTACTTTAAAATGCATAATGTATGTCTGAATTGTCAATATAAATGAGTCAGATAAAATTAAATTATTACAAGAATTTTTCACTAAGTAACAAAAAAACAAAATTTGTTTAATTTACTAATGTTTGTAATTTGAGAACGATTTCCGAATGTGTAAATTGAAACGTCAATAAACGTACTTTAATCTTTAATTGTGGCTTATTCCTATTTAAATAGTAATTATTCTTAAATAATAAAATATAAAATGAAAATGTTAAATCAATCACTTTGAAAAGATTAAGTTTTACAAAGAATGGATATAAATTTAAGTTTGAAATAATAATCCAATACGTTCAGGTTAATATTTTATATCGAGTTCAACAAGTCTTCAATGATTTTTTTATTTAAAACACCTGAAGACATGATATGTCTATTCACCCACACACTTACCGGAAGAATGTTCGGTATGACGACCGGTACCACTGGTAACCACTAAAAAAACATCAAATTAACTTAACACGCTCGAACACTTTTCGAAAAGGGACACTAACTAATATAAAAGTGAGAATTCCTCTATATCGGCGCCATCCGATAAAGATAGCGGTCGCGGTACTACAGTTTATGGTACTATCTTTATGGTACTACGGTTTATGGTACCCGGTGTCAGGGTACCGGCTTCTCGCCGCTTGCTCTTGCAAGAATGTCGAATACAGTCTCGGAGAAGTATCACTACTATCATCGATGGAATAGGGAGTAACGGCGAGGGAATGACTAATGGTACGATCACTGCGGACCAACAAATATAGGAGTGTGGGAACGGCGAATTCTTGAGCTTTTATTAAATAAAACGGTAGGAAGGAATGACGTTCAGTTAAGATTTACAAAAATAGGTTTGTCTTCTTTTTATTTTATTAAATCAATTTAATATTAGTGGTTATGCAATCTGTGATATTTTAACTGATTCTGTACAACCTGATTCCAGAAACAACTACCAGTTCGTTCAACAGCAATTTTTTTATTAATATTTATTAATCATACTTTGAAGAGGTAAAAATATGCACTTCTTGATTCAGATTATGGGAGGCCTAAGATACATGACTTTATAAAATATAGCCAATAATCATAGAAATAAATTGGATAAGCTTTAATTTGAGTATTTCGCTACCTTAATTAGCAGACCTTGTAACTCCAAAATAAGCAGACCTTGTAACTCCTTTAACTCAAATACCTAATTGTAATTTTTTCTTTATTTTATAGTATTTTTACGGAGTTAAGAGTTTTGCACACACAATATACGTGTCGGATTGAGTTTGGAGAACCTCAACTGTACCTCCAAAATAAAGTGTAGACATATGACTTAACGTAGGCTTCTTAGTATCTACAAATTTATTTATTCACAATATTTTTCTTAATTGAAATTATTTTACAAAATTTTGTGCAGTACGCCTACCTAGAATTAATGCAAAACGCTTAACTCCATTTACTTAACGAGCTGACATAACCCAGAAAATTTTAGTAAATCTCGTATCTCCATGCTTTATTAAATCGTTATTATAAACTCACTACTTTTGCATGTTACAGGTTAGGCTTAAAAATTAAATTGTTTTGTACTTATTTTTCAATCTTTAAAGTTCAAAAGAGCACTTAAATTATATCAAAATAAAACAACAATAAAAGAACGATCAGCCTAGGTGCTTCTCATAGAATAACAACATGACAACTGGGAGTTAGAAGTTGTGCCAACACGAAAACGACAGACTGAAGTTAGGAGGTACGTTAATTCTTTAATATAATACAGAATAATTTTTTTTGAGTTCGGATATTTGTCAGTCTGTAGAAAATTGATTTCTTTTGAGCTTGCTATTAAAAAGTGATTTTCACCAAAATAGGGAGTTAAGAGGTTTGCTAATAATTAGGGTATCGATTTATAAGTTTAAATTTCGATCAATCGTTATTGCATAATTGCCGCTCAAAGTTAAAAACCTGTAATTTATGAAAATGAGCATATTTTTTGTCAAATCAAGAAAAACTGCCCAGCTGTAATTTATTTCAAATCTTACTTTTACTAAGCAAGATATTCATTGGAAGTAAAATATATTGGAAAATGAACATATTGAATATCCTCGTAGAAATATCAAAAAAATTCTGCGACGTCTATTCGTCACCACTGCTATTATCATCGCTAAATAGTTCTACGATTGGAGTATGGTCTTGGTGTCCCCGGGTCTGGTTCTAGATTAAGATAAAATTCTTTAGGATTCTTGAGATATTTAGTTAACTTTAGTATCAGTTATTTATATTGTTGTTTTTTTTTCAGTCATGATGTGGAACGTCCATAGGCCGTGACAACTTTGATGTATTAAAACTTTTCCAGGATACTTCTCAGATAATCAGTATATTCTTGCTGGTTTCAACGAAATTTTTGGTTTTGGATTCTTTAAAGATAAATCCTTAAAACTTTCTTCAGAATCTAAGTTGAACAAAAGTGGCGATAAAACACATCCCTGTCTAACTCCTCTACAGATCTTCATTTCTTCTGAGTGTTGCCCATCAATTTGAACTATGGCACTTTGGTTCCAATATAATGTTTACACTATATTATGATTTTACTGTCCATGCACTTGTTCATAAGTATTGATATTAGTTTTTCATGTCTTACTTTATCGAAAGCTTTTTCGTAGTCAAAAAAGCACAAGTGTAAATCAACGTTTACATCCCGAGATCGATGAACCAATATATTGATGGCAAATAGTCCTTCTCGAGTACCCATTCCATTTCGGAACCCGAACTGCGTCTCGCTAATATCCTCCTCTAGCCTTTCGTATATTCTCTTATGTATTACTTTCAGCAGTACTTTTAAAGTTTGACTCATGAGGCTCAGTGTTCGATAATCAGCGCATGTTTTTGCTACTTGTTTTTTAGGGATGGTTATAAATGCTGACTTCAGCCACTCTTGTGCTATTATTCCCGTATCGTACATCGTGTTGAATAAATCTGCCAATACTTCCAAGTTATCCTCTTCCACTAGTTTTAACAGTTCTACTAGTATTTATTGTCTTTAGAGTTTATGCTGCCTTATTGTCTTTGGAGTTTTTGATAGAATATATGAAGTCATAAGAATTGAGAAAAGAACTTGGTATTATCGAAAAACTTACCTCAGTCAGTTTTTGTTGTTCGGGCTAAATCACCTATATGCGTTTTGTGAGCAAATCCATTTTTTTTAATTTGCTTTATGGTTTACCTTTGATAAACTTTTCTTTTCATGTTGTTTTTCAAATAAACGCTTCATTTTCTTCGTGTAGTGATCAATAATATAATTTCTTATTCGTGCCAAATAAATATTGGTTGATTAGCCACTTCCTAGCATGAACCTGTTGCAAGGAAGGAGATCGGACTGTACTGCGGGATAGTGCTGTGCAGACGTGCATTTTGTAGTACCAGACCAGAACGGCTTGACTCATCTGCGATTAAATAACAAGAGTGAAGACGGGACGTGACGATGATTTAAAACGTTCTGGTGTTATTTTGACAAAGATTCTACGAGGTAGTCCAGTAGATGATCAATACCATCTATGTACATACAAAAATATGAATTCTATTTTCTATAGCTTAACTCTAATAAAATTTGAATGGGAATTAAATCCGAAAATTTGTACCGTTCCTGTCTGAAACTGTGTAGGCGGAGGTGTGAAGTTAGTAATAGCAGCTGTCCAGGAAATTATAATAAACAAGTTAAATTAAAATTGACTGTATAAAAAACCTTAACAAATATCTAATTTATAAGGAAACATCTGGTCAACAAAAGATACAAAAACGCAGTAAAACGCATGCAAGACATACCCCGGAGCTGACATCCCCACCGACCACAATCTTCTTCTTGCAACAATTAGGATAGAATTTAAAAGAACAAAAAGAAATAAGCAAATAATAGCTATTAACCTAGATAAGCTTAAAGAAGAATCCACTAGTAATAAAATACGGGAAGAAATACATAGACACTTGAGTAACAGAACAGTACAATCGACACAAACCCCGCGGAAGAATGGCACTATATTGAGAAAACACTTACAAGAGTAACAGAAGACTACCTCAAACAAGATACACGAAAAAAGAACAAACCATGGATGACAGAAGAAATTCTAAACATGATGGACGAAAGAAGAAAATATAGAGGTAAAAATGAAACAACAAACAAGCAAAATACACAAGAATATCAGAATAAAGATCCAACATGCCAAAGAAACCTGGCTAAGTGAAAAGATGCCAAGAAATTGAAGAGTTGGAACAAAGACATGATACTTTCAATCTACATAAAAGAGTAAAAGAAGCCGCTGGAATATTTAAACAAACTCCTACGTCTTTCATCGGAGATAAACATGGGAACCCGCTACTGAACATAGAAGATCAAATAGGTAGATGGAGAGAATACGTGGAAGAGATATTTCAAGACCGAGAGAGGACAAACATTTACATGCAGGAGGCATCGACTGGACCTTATATCACAAAGCAAGAAATTATCAAAGCGGCAAATCAGTTAAAGAACGGAAAAGCTGTTGAGGAAGATAATATCCCAATTGAAATAATAAAGATATTACTAGACGAACACATCGAAGTAATGGAAGATATATTTAACAAAATATACGAAACAGGCAAAATACCAAATGATTGGCTGACATCGGTGTTTATACCACTACCAAAGAAGAGAAACTCCAAGAAATGTGAAGACCATAGGATTATTAGCCTGATGAATCATATGTTGAAGCTTTTCCTACGAGTAATACACAATAGAGTATACCATAAACTAGACGAACACACTGGTCAAAATCAGTTTGGTTTTAAGAATGGGTTCGGAACAAGAGAAGCACTTTTTTCAATACGTGTGCTAGTTGAAAGATGTAGATATGTCGATTCTGATGTATACTTGTGTTTTATAGACTTTCAGAAGGCGTTTGACCTGGTGAAACATGATAAACTAATAAATATTTTAAGGTCATGTAATAACGACGATAAAGACTTAAGGATCATTTCAAACCTCTACCAAGAACAAAAGGCTAAAATCAGAATAAAAAGCAAAACATCTGGAAAAATCAATATCGAGAAGGGAGTAAGACAGGGATGTGTCCTATCACCTTTGCTGTTCAATGTTTACTCTGAGAAGATATTTCAGAAAGCTTTGGAAAGCACCACGGATGGTATAATTATAAACGGGCAATGTATAAATAACCTGCGATATGCTGATGACACTGTCATACTGGCAGATAATGCTGAAGCCCTGCAACGCTTAATGGACCGAGTAACGACAGCCTGTAGAGAATTTGAAATGAAATTGAATACAAAGAAGACAAAAACGATGGTCATCAGCAAGCACCAAAACAGAAGGGTGAAGGTCAATGTCGACGGAACAGATCTGGAAAGAGTAACAAGAACAACGTACCTTGGAAGTAATCTTGATGAAACTTGGGACCACTCACTAGAGATAAGAATACGCCTGGAAAAGTTCTATGCAACCGCCAGCTGGGCATCTCATTGAGAACTAGAATACTTAAGTGCTATGTTTTCTCCACCTTGCTCTATGGTGTTGAAGCCTGGAACAATGACAGAAGCAACACAAAAAAGAATCCAAGCATTTGAACTCTGGTGTTACCGTAAAATGCTCAGAATATCCTACATGAGCCATACGACAAATGCGGAAGTCTTGCGGAGGATGAATAAGGAAAGAGAGCTTATGCTTATATAGCTTAGAGCAAAAGTATGAACTGCTTCAACTTATAATCGAAGGCAAAGTCAATAGCAAAAGAGGACCAGAAAGAAGACG